>JAXBDA010003599.1:0-33676 GCA_036023075.1 Gaultheria prostrata
CCTTTATCGATGATTTTTCGAGGAAAGTTTGGGTGTACTTCATGCGGCACAAGTCTGAGGTTTTTGAGAAATTCAGAGTGTGGATAGCTGAAGTGGAAAATCAAACAGGGAGACGAGTTAAATGCCTCAGAACAGAAAATGGGAAAGAGTACAAGTATGGGCCTTTTCTGAAGTTTTGTGAGAAGCATGGGATTCAGCGGCACTGGACTGTTAGGAAGACACCACAGCAGAATGGGGTGGCAGAAAGAATGAACAGAACTATAGCAGAGAGGACACGGTGTATCAGGTTGAATGCAGGGTTTCCGAAGAATTTCTGGGCAGAAGCAGTGAGTATGGCAGTTTTTATTATAAACAGGTCGCCGAGTACTGCTCTGGATAGTAAGGCAGCACAGGAGGTGTGGACAGAGAAAGAGGTAGATTATTCACGGATGAAGATTTTTGGTTGTCTAGCCTATGTTCATGTTCCCGGTGATGAGAGGTCAAAGCTTGATGCAAAGTCCAAACAGTGTATCTTTCTTGGGTATGAGAAACGTGTGAAGGGTTACAAGCTTTGGGATCCGGAATCAAAGAAAGTGGTGATCAGTAGGGATGTGGTATTTGATGAAGATTCTATGGTCAAGGCACATCAGGGGGTTCAGAAAACCGAGGCTGGGGAAGTCACCAGCAAACAGCAGCAGGATGTACAGATTGAGCTGGAAAGTTGTGACACTGGCAATCCACCGCCAGTGGGACAGGTTGAGCAGCAGCAGCAGCAGGAAAGCATAGCCACAAGGAGACCCAGACGCAATATCAAACCACCAGAGAGGTATGGGTTTGAGGATATGGTTGCATATGCACTGTCAACCACTAGTGGGGATCCGTCTACTTTTCAGGATGCTATCATTAGTCCTGAAAGGGACAGATGGATGGAAGCCATGGTGGAGGAGATGGAATCATTGAAGAAGAATAAGACTTGGGAGTTGATAGAATTGTCTGAGGGAAAGAAGACAGTGGGTTGCAAATGGGTATACAGGAAGAAAGAGGCTGTGTCAGAAAAGGAAAGGGAAAGGTTCAAGGCTCGACTAGTTGCAAAGGGGTACTCACAGAGGAAGGGGATTGACTATGATGAGGTGTTCTCTCCAATGGTGAGGCATACTTCAATCAGGATTATCTTGGCATTGGTGGCTAGCTATGATCTGGAGTTAGAGCAGCTGGATGTGAAAACAGCTTTTCTCCATGGTGATTTGGAGGAAGTTATATTCATGGAGCAGCCTGAGGGGTTCAAGCAGCCTGAGACTGAGCACCTGGTTTGTAGGTTGAAGAAGTCGCTATATGGGCTGAAGCAGTCTCCGAGACAATGGTATAAGAGGTTTGATTCGTTCATGATCCGGATTGGGTTCACACGCTGTGAGTACGATTGTTGTGTTTATGTTAAGAGTCTTGATGATGGTTCCTATATTTTTCTGTTACGTTATGTGGATGATATGCTTATTGCTGCGAAAAGTATGGTTGAAGTCAACAGGTTGAAGGCCTTGTTGGGAAAGAAGTTTGACATGAAGGATTTGGGAGCTGCTAGGAAAATACTTGGGATGGAGATTCGCAGGGATAGGTCAGCTGGTAAGCTGTGGTTGTCCCAGAAGGATTACGTGGAAAAAGTGTTGGAGAGATTTAGTATGGCTAATGCTAAACAGGTCAGCACTCCATTGGCGAGTCATTTCAAGTTATCTACAGCGCAGTGTCCGGAGTCAGCTACAGAGATTCAGGATATGTCAAACGTGCCTTATGCGAGTGTTGTTGGTTGCTTGATGTATGCGATGGTATGTACAAGACCCGATTTGGCACATGCAGTCAGCACAGTGAGCAAGTACATGGCAAATCCAGGCAGAGAGCACTGGAAAACGGTCAAGTGGATATTCAGATACTTGAGAGGTACTGCAGACCATGGGATTATATTTGCTAGGCAACGGGATCAGATTTCAGTTGTGGGGTATGTAGATGCGGATTATGCTGGAGGGTTGGATGACAGGAGGTCTACAACAGGGTATGTGTTTACACTGGCAGGTGGACCAATTTGTTGGAGATCCATGGTACAACCTCTGGTGGCTCTATCTACTACTGAATCTGAGTACATGGCAGTGACTGAGGCTGGGAAAGAAGCGTTGTGGTTAAAGGGTTTTGTGAAGGAGTTGGGCATAGATCAAGGTGGAGTACAGCTGTATTGTGATAGTCAGAGTGCCATTTATTTGGCGAAGCATCAGGTGTATCATGCGAGGACCAAGCATATTGACGTGAGATTTCACAAGGTGAGAGAGTTGATTGCTAAGGGTGATGTGATATTGGAAAAGGTGCACACTTCCGAGAATGCAGCTGATATGTTGACAAAGACTGTGACCGCGGACAAGTTCAAGCATTGCTTGGACTTGGTTAATGTCTCCAAGTGCTAGAAAGGAGACGTCCCCCCAAACCGGCTGGATCAAGGTGATTATCTTCTGAATGGGCGAGGTTATTCGCCAAGGTGGAGATTGTTGGAACTTGTGGCTCATATGGTGTGTATGAGAGGTACTCGTAAAAGGCCAGTGCCGAGCGGAGCGGAGCGGAGTGAGGGAAGCGAAGCGACCGAACGGAGCGGAGCCATCGCAGATTCAGCTTTTCGGGTTGGGCCGAAGGCTCGAAAGTTTGGGGGGGTGCGGTGGGGCGTAGCCCCCCGCGGTACGGTACGGCATTATAAGGGCATTATGGGAATACAGGCTATAATGCGAATTAGGGTTGGAATAGATGTGGTGGCTATATATACTCTCTATTGTAAAACCCTATGTACTCAGATCATCAATAAACTAAATCTCTCTCCGCTCCCGTGGACGTACCCGGTTCTGGGGAACCATGTATATCTCTGTGTTGATTGTTTTACTGTTTATACTCGTATATCGTGTGCGTGTGTGAATCGATCCTAACAAATATATATCCACAAAAAATATAGGAGTAATTTCTTCATATTGTGGATCGTTTTGGATAAATGTCCCCCTGTATTAGAGGAGTGTGGTGTATGAAGACGACACACAGGTATGATAAAATACAGATACTGATTTTTAGATAGAAAAAAAAGAAAACAAAATGTGGGGTTCGATTCCCCACTGGGTGAGTACCCTGATTTAAGTGGAGGGCCGTGGCGGTGTGTTGCTGTGCTAGTTTCCCGGAGGTTTGGATTGCGCAGTTGGGTCCAAAGGGCGTAGGGTTGTTCCTCCGTCATAAAAAAAAAAAAAACTAATACAAAACGGGGGAACATGTCAATCATTGGTTGCAAGAAGAATCAATGCAAAGGATATCAAAATATGAGATTTTTAAACTTTAACTAAATGTTTCCAGAAACTATTGGTTCCGTGGGTATTGGATTGTTCAAAAGGATATTGGACGCGAAACCTATTATGAAAATTAAGTTTTCTAGCAAAATCTACCATAACTATAATAAAATTTGAATCGTGGATAAGGCAGTCTCTCGGGCTCAGGTCCTTTGGCGCTGGGGACGTAAAAAAATCTCGAACCTTATTTTCTTTATTATAAGCTGTTACATCAAATTGGAAACAAGTTCTCAATCACTATAAATCCAAACCCGACTAATGTGTGTGCAAGAGAGAGAGAGGAATAAACGAACCGTACAATGCAGACGCAACCATATAGTCAAATTCTGAAAGGATTTAGTTGCAGAGTATGGATTATTGGATTGTGTTTCTGTGTGTGTTCCAATTTTGATAGGGGAGGGGAAAAGAGGGAGATAAAAAAACAGAAGCCAACGGATGTGGCTTTGAAAATGTTTCCTCAAATTGTTTTTCTCGTTGTCTCCTGGTTTAATAGATGTAGGAAAATCAAACGTGTGAATCACCGCATTAAACGTTATATGCTACTACTTCCAGCCACGAAAAAAATAGGATGAATAACCGCCCAGTCTGTTATGTCAAATTCAGGTCCAGTTTGACTTTGGTATTTTTTTTGGTTTTTTCCTATCTACAAAAAAGATTTTATTAATTTTAAAAAAAAATATCAAAGATTAAAATGATCAAGGGCACACCGGCGTAAATGCAGCCCGACAACCAAATCTAAAGGAAAGCAGACACAATCGGTAAGACACCAAACAACCTTCCACCAAAACAACTTAAATCCAAAAGATGAAAAGAAATCCCATAAGAACCGAAAGGAGAAAAAACTGAAAACAAAGGTACTTCATTTTACCTAAAGATTCTGAGGAATGAGCGCATTTACCTTACTTCCAATCGTGAATCGCCCAACGTAACATTCATATTAGTACTAAATAAAACCTAATAACTAGGGGTGGGCGTCGGGTCATGTCGTGTCGAATCGGGTTCGTGTCAAATCGGGTTCGTGTCGAAATGACCTGCTTTACTAATCGTGTCGAAAAACTGAACCCTAACCCGACCTGTTAATATTCGTGTCGTGTTCGGGTTGACACGATTAACTTGTAAACGACCTATTTAGACATATTTGACTCGAACCCAACACGAATTGACACGATTAATTAGTGTCATTCTCGGGTTATGCAGGTTAATTCTCGAGTTATGCGGATTAATTCATGTCATTCTCCGGTTACCGTGTCGACACGAATAGACGAACAAGTTAATTCGTGTCATTCTCGGGTTATGCGGGTTGAACCCGAACCTGACCTATTTACTACTCGTGTTCTCGGATCGTGTCATATACGTGTTTCGTGTCAGAAATACTCAACACTAACCCGCTAACTTCGTGTCGTGTTATCGTGTCGTGTCATAAATTCTCACCCCTACTAATAACTACTCTCGTATCATTTTTAAGACAGGTCATCCCCTCACAATACATCACATAAAAAACCACAAAAACCACAAAAGTCAAACGCGTATTACGAGCTCTCACATAAAAAACCCAAAAAACCAAAAAACTAATCTCAGTGGAACACCCCCTAGTCTCCTGCATAAAGCTCAAGAATTCATTTTAGTCATCCTCAGGAGTTGAGCCCACTCGATTATGCCTCATGCCAAAATAGCATAGTCAAAGTTCATTATTTTGCCTGGAATTGTGACTCGGACAACTTCTGTTCCACTGTAGCTTATTCCCTTGCCAAAGACCCCTCTCACCTCACTCTCCCCCTCCTGAAAATTGGTCTTGGGTCTGGAAAATAAAATCGTTTCCCAAAGTCCTTCACATTCTTTGGTTAGCCAGTCTCGGTGGTCTTGCTACTAAGGATATGTTGTTGTCTAAGCGCTGTATTTCAAACCCTTAATCCCAACATATCTAAGATATGTGGGCTTTGGAGGATGTGGTTTTGACGTTTTGTCATCCTAGGAGTATCCCAACATTTTTTGACGTTTTGAATTGTGTGACGCACCACTATTCACAACAGTACCTACAAAATAGAGCTAGGGAAAATTATGTAATGTATTAGGGGCCTACAAAATAGAGCTAGGGAAAATTATGTACTGTATCAGGGAAACTACTGCGTTGTGTCCCTAAGCTCTTTAATGTCACATATTTACATGGGTCTCATGAGAAAGTATTTGGATCTCAAACTGGTTCAGCTGGTTGAGGCTTGCGGTTTGCTCTCCCAGGTTCTCATTTCGAATATCCCCTAGGGCCACTCCATGGGCTCCCATAAGAATTACCTCCCAAAGACTAGTGTAGGGGATAATCTCAAAGTGCGTGCAATTTGACTTTGGGCTGGGACACCTTGCATTATCAAAGTTTAAAAAAAAATTCTATGGATTGTATGGTTTTTAAAGGGCACAATGTTACTATTTTGTTGTTCCCACATCGGACAAATCCTAATTACAGCAGTTATTTATAATTACTGATGTAACGAAATATAATTGCCCAGGCTTAGTGGCGTGAGCCTGTAACCCTAGCCGCACACCATGGGGGTGAACAAGATGGGTTGAATATGACGCTGGAAACATGGGCCCAACTCAAGGAATAAAGGTCACACAGACCTAAGCGGGTTCTCGGTTGGCTGCCTAATAAAAGCCTTAACATCGAAATTCATGGCCCATTATGCTTGGGAACCCATGTGGCCTCATATATAACTTCCAAAGATTTGAGTCCTAAGAGGCCTTGTCCTATAATTGGTTCGACCCGATGGCCAGTTGGTGTCCGGACCAATTTTTTTTCCTTTTTTCAGTTGACGGCAAATCGCATGTAACACCCCTAAATTTGGGAATGTTATTATTATTATTGTTACAATAATAAAAATATAAAAATCTGAATACAACAAATCTTTTTCCAAAAATACATTTATTCTATTAGGGTGGGATATACGGCTTCTTTTAGCCCTCTGTCTGGTCATTCCCCATGCTAGCAGCTCTTCTAGTTCAGAAGTTCTCTAAGCTGTAGTACTTCTTTTGTTCATCTCGATAGAACATAACACGTCAGAGTCGCAAAGCAACATTGTGATATTATGCCAGAGTCACACAAGTGCAATACCATGAGCGAAAACGCCCAGCAGATAACTGCTTCCGACTTCCGGGCCTCACCCTTATGGCACTAATTCCGACCACTGGGCCTACAATCCATCACACAAAAGTATTGGTTTGTTTACGTCTCCTTTCAACTGAGCATCACCAAACTTTCCAAACATGCCCACACGAATATGGTATTGGCCGTCTTGTATCACGGACCGCATTTGCATGATACAAGGTCCGTGCACCATGCTCTTGTATCTCATACGTGGCAAACAGGAGGCTGATCTGGACCATTTTAATTTTTTGGCACGGTAAGGTTACATAGGGCACTCATATACCCAAATCTAAACACTCTCTTCTCTCTCTCTCTCTCTCCACCTTAACTCCAGCATTTTTCTTCACAAAAGGTGGCACGAATCATCGTCGTCGAAATTTTTTTCCGAAACCATGCCACTGTGTGTATCTCTGTAAAATGCGTGGCGAGTGATGGGAGGCATGTGTTAGATTTTATGGGCGGGTGAATCTAGCAGAGGTTGAAATGGCAGAACGCGTGGGTGAGTTTTCAGCCGTAAACGATGGTTCTAATAGATGTGGTTGCTGATCAACTGATTTTTTGGTTCCTCCGTGTGTAGCGGCTGTCTGTATAACCTTTGGCCGTATTCGCTATGTAGATCAGGGGTTTAGCCTATTTATGCTCACCTCCCGTTTTTTAAGCCTGCATTGTAAATATGCTAGATTTAAGAATAGATTCTTGTCCGAACTTCTCCGCCGGCAGTTTTGCATCGTTTAACAAGAAAATTTTAAGTTTAACATTGGAGATGCCTATGTAGTCGAATTCTGAGAGGATTTCAGATCAAACAAATAAGGAAGAATTCTGAGAGGATTTTTGTTGCAGAGTATGGATAGTTTGTTCCAATTTTGATAAGTGAGGAGAAAAGGGAATGAGGCCACTTTCAAGGCTTTAACGAAGGTGACTTTCAAAAATACTTCCTCCACTTTTTTGTCGTTTAAAATAACGTGTGAATCACCACCTTAAAATGTTTTTAGTACTACTCTCAGCTAGGGCTGCAAATGAGCCGAGCTGTTCGCGAGCAGCTCGCGGCTCGGCTCGTTAAGGCTCGGTTCGTTTACTAATCGAGCCGAACTCGAGCTCAAGTTTTGGGCTCGTTTACTAAACGAGCCGAGCTCAGCTCGCGAAAGCTCGACTCGGCTCGCAAAAGCTCGGCTCGTTTAAAGAGGCTCATTAAGTAAATTAGTCTGGCTCGGCTCGTTTACTACCGAGCCGAGCTCGAGCTCGAGTTTTGAGCTCGTTAAGCAAACGAGCCGAGCTCGAATACCTCAAAGCTCGGCTCGGCTCGTTTGCAGCCCTACTCTCAGCCACGGGAAAAAAATGTGACGAAAACCATCCAGTCTGTCAATGTAAGTCAGGTTCAGTTTGGCTTGTGTAGCTCATTTCTCTTGTGGGCTTCAAAATTAGGTGGTCCAGTATCACGCATCCTTTTACTGACACACTAAGTATGATTGGGCCAAGCCCATCTCCTCAATCTAGGAGGTGCTACGTACTTAAATTTTGATTTTACCTACTGTTGTGCATTATCCTCTTTTCTCTAGACTAAAAGGGCGGAGGAGAGGGCGACTTAGCATAGCAATCCTCTCCTGAGAGATACTATAAGGAGTCTAAATCTGCAGCGATACCTGAAAAGAGTTATAGCAAGCTGGATTAGTGGTCGTATTTCATTAGAAGATCAAATAATGTCTCATTTGTTATTTATCTTTATTGATTTGCTAATGTCCCAATTATTATACAATAGTGCAATGTGGATTGTGAAACATTAACAATCACAAGTGGTGGCTAGCTCATGCAGTATAACTCTTGGATGTCTCACACTGCATACAGGGATCAAGTCTCATTTCCCCCTCTCCCATGTAATAGATTAGGAATGACGAATGACAAAAAAAAAAATTAACAATATGAAATAAAGATAGAGTAACAAAATTAATTTTATTACCAAAAACATTTCCGTCATTTATTGTTAACGTCCTGTTAGAATCTACTAAAGTATGCGCGGCGTAATATATGCGTTAAACAATCGCAATTGTCCATTGTATTGCTATGTTTACCATGACCGCCACGAATAAAATAGTGTTACCAATACTTGTGGCCATTTACAGTGGCGTTGAAGAGAAATCTAAGACATATGTATGTACTCGGTATGAACGTAAGTAAAAGGCTTTCACAACGAGAATCCAACCCCGCCATAATCTCTTAAAACGGGGCATAAATGACCCTAAAAAGCCAACTTTAAACCACAAATCCATGAAAATTATTCCCGCCATATTTTTTTGAAACCAAGCCTACTTCATTCCCTCTATATCTCTCCTACCATCTACGTCTTCAAATTTGTCGCACACAACTATTTACACCAAATTTTACTTCTTCACCTTCAGAGGGAAGAGGGGATGCTGATGTGCAGCCACGTCCGGGCCATCTGTTGCTCGAATAAATGGCATAGATTTCAACTTGCACGCACGACAATGAAAGGCTCGGATGCAAAGGTGCCGAGGTAAAATCTTAACCGTTCCTCCGAGCAAAGGACAGCTAGGATGTACACAGACTGCACAACAGCAACCTCAGGTCCGACAATCGAGCCCAGCTATATTATATATGTATATATATCAGTCACAGAAAGAAGAAGAAGAAGAAGAAATTTCTAAATGTCATCCTAGAGGATCTAGACATTAATTTTTTCCTTTAAAATCTCAAACGTCAATTTCTCCAAAAACTAGCCAATAGCCATACTCATGTCCTATGTTATATGGTATTGAGTATCAGAATATGTCACTATCCAATATGTCACTATCCATGTACATACAAGTATAAAAATTGGAAGCCCACCACACGAGGTAGATTCTGGGGGCCCAAATTGAGGAATTTCATGTTGTTTTAAAAATGTTGTTTGGGGATTACTATAATCAAACCCTAAAAAAACCCCAACATATCACCCAATCACACCACCAGGTGTGCTCCACAGTGCTTGACAAATCGCTGACTCAATAGTCACCTGGCGTATTTCTCGAGGACTTCTGTAACTAGAAAACCCCTCTCTCTCTCTCTCACTTCTCTCTCATTTCATCAGTTTTCTTCTTCTCTTCTTCTACTCCTCTAGTTCTCTATCTCTAGATCTCTTTCTCTCTCTAGAATTTGAGCTCTCTCCTTCTGCAGCAACAATGGAGCCTGAACAAACAAATCCCATCGTTGAAACGAACCCGAAAAATGAAAAACTGGGTGAGACAACTTGGGTTTTTTTTTTTTTCCCCTTCTTTTTCATCTGATATAGAGAGGGTTGTTTCTTGTTTTTTTTTTTTCTTTTTGGTTAACAATTTGTTTAGATGACCTCCAGTTTTGATCTTACACTTGGGTTTTCTTTTATTCTGATTGTAGATGTCAATGTGATCTCTCTCGATCTCTCTCTGCATGTGTGTGTTTTTCTTGTTTTTGATCTGCCAAAAATTTTCATTCTAGGCTACCCGAGAACCGAACTCAAAAGGACGGCTAGATGCCACCCAAAACTCTGCATGTGTGATTTTTGCTCATATACGTGTATGTATCGGTGAAGAAAAGATCAATCTAAGTATTTGCTGATAGCCTGATACAGATCTAGGGTTTTCGTTTGATTTTTTAATTTGATTTTTGAGTTTTTTTTTCTTCTGTGCTTTATTCAATGACAAACTCAGTGAACTATTTCTTTTAGGGTTCTTCAAGTGGTTTTCTTGTTTCTTCTCATTAGTTTATTGTCTCTGTGGGAAACTAGAATGCACTTGCTTCATGGATGAAGTCTGCGAGTTCCACAATCTGGACCCGCAGAAAAGGCTCGACGTCGTGGACGAGGCGATCGAGAAGATTCAGAACATTGCGGATGGCCGAGACACAAGTTTGTTCTCCTCGGCGGAGTACATGCGTTATTTCTCGTATCCTAAATAAAACGTACAACTGTTTCATTGGTTAAGAAATTGATTCATTTTTTTTTTACCAACTTGATGTCCGGGTCAGCTTGCGCACACCTCGACTAATTCCGAAGCCTTAAAGGTAACGATTGGGAATAACTCCATTGAAATTGATTTAATCTTAAGCCCCTTAATAGAGAAATAATACCAAATTATAATGATAAATCATGTTTCTATGTTAGATTTTCCCTCAACTATTTTTCGTAGATGTGTTTTCTTCTTTTCCAGCATCCGCTACTATAACACATATACAGGGACGGTCTACCAGAGGTTTTTGGCTGTTCTCCAAGACAGCATTGTTGAAGAGGTGAGTTTCCAATTACTACTACATAATTTATTACGGAGTATTATTTTTTGAACGGCAAAGAAGAAATTTATTAATTTTTGTAAACAAATTACAAAGATTAATTAAAAGGAATCTAAGAACGAAGCATCAAGCCGGAGCAAGAGCATACCAATGAAAAAGACACCACCTCACTCCGACAATCAAATGCCGCCAGGACGGGGAGAAAAGCAACCCAAGACTGGCAAGAAGCCAACCAAGATTTAAAGAAAAAAAAAAACCCAAAAAAGAAATCAGTCCCTATACACAAAGACACCATAGGAGGAAATAACACTCCCAACCAAAGCAGACACCCAAAGAGACACATAACGATCAAACATCAAGCTAATTAAGGAGCCTGAACCTTTGCCCTTTCAACATCTTCGGCAGCCATAATCATGATTTTGCAAATAACTTCCACATTATCACTCATATAATCAAGGTCCATGATCTTGTTTAGAGACGAATTTGAACAGTACAAAAATATTTGGTTTGATCATGTTTACTGGAGTACTAAATATATATTTGGTTGGCAAGAAGATTTTTGGCGACGAATTTGAATATTTTATTTTCTTCTTGGGTGTGTCATTTGGAGAAGAAAAGTGATAGACACAAATAGGTAAAGAACAATGGCACACAAATGGCGCCAATGAGTGTAAATGCGCAGTCGAGAATTTGGGTGATAACTTGAGGTTATAAGTTTACATTTTTGTGTTCCACTTTTTTTAAACAGCAAAGAATGTAATAGTATTTCATTAGTGAAACAAGATACTACAAGAGGGAGGAAATAGATAGAATAAAAAAAAAAAAGAAGAAAGAAAAATAGCTACCTACAACTATAGCTATAAGTGTGTTCCATTTCTTTTGTGTGTGTGTGTGTTCCACATATAGCTATATTATTATCTGACAATTTCTTGAAAGTGAATTGAGAGTAGAAAAATGAAAGAAATTAAGAACCTTTTCTTCTCCTCCCATCCTATTCATGTGTGTGAATCAAGGTTTTAAATACCGGTTTTGCGACACGTAACGGTAACTGTTTTGGTGTAACGGTTTCGGTAGTATCGAACATTACGTAACGGGAATCGGGTGTAGCGGTCGTGAATTTTTAAAAATCATTTTTTGATAAAAATATTTTTAAATTGCTTAAATAACCCGTAACGGCCGAGTATCGGCCGTAACGGTGGTGAACCGGTCCGTGAATCGGATACGGACCGATACGTAACGGGAACCGGCCGATACGCATGCGATTTTTCCCTCTCACCGGTATACCGGGGTGTAACGGTATCGGGGAGGCCAAAAACCGTTACGTAACGGCCGATACGCTACGTAACGGCCGGTATTTAAAACCATGGCGTGTGAATTACTATTGCATTCTTGCCTAGTTCTAACAGCCTTCTCATATCAAAAGCTGAAGATCATCAAAAATAAACCTCAAATTCAACTTTCGTAACATTTCTTAGCACATATGAATTCAAAAGGATGCATTTGGAATTTCAAAAACCTACTTAGTATTGTCTCTATATACTTCGTTATCATATTATTCTCGGTTAATGTATTTGATTTATTTTTTAAAAAATGTCTCAATTTATTGGATTTAATCACCTGAAATAACATATCCTATGTAGAACTGTATTGATTTGTACAAAAGTTCAAATAATTGTGTGATATTTCTTGTTCTTCTTCCCATTCCAGATACTGCCTTCTCTAGAAGGCAAAGATAATATTCCTTTGCTGATGAAAACAATGGATATGTGGGCAAAGTACCAAATCCTGGCTCACTGGCTTGTGAGATTTTTTGAGCCGCTGCAACCTTTCTGCTCTATTACCATGGGCACGGACATATGCGATGTCCCGTATAAACTTTTTTGTGATTGGGTACGTACTACGTAAGCGTATGCTACATTTGGTGCAGTTTTTTAGTCGTGAAAAAGTGCAGACAACTTTCCAAAAAATTGATAGTCTTAAGGAAACTAGAGGAAGTGAAAGGTTTTTGCTTGTGTATTCTAATCGCAGGTCTTTGATCCAATGTGGAATAGGTTAAGAGGCGCGGTAATACGAATGGTTTGTTCCTTCTTTACCCGTGTTCTTTTTTTTTTTCCCCATGTTTTTTGAGATACAAACATGCAATTATGTTTGAGTTTGACTCATATTCTTTTCTTTTTTCGTCGAAGATCTTTCAACAACGCGCTGGGAGGACAGTTAACCTGGCCATGATAAAAGCCGGGATTGATCTATTTGTGGAAGTAGATCGAAAGGGGAGGAGATATTATTATAGGAATTTTGAGCAGGTGTTGATGTCCCATATTGATGTGCGATACACCAAATTAGCAACCAAATGGCTCTTGACTTGCTCATTTCACGAATACCTTAAAAAGGTAACATGTTTGATAGATTTCGGAATCCTAAATATAAGAGCCCAAAAGATGTTAATTTAATTTAATTTAATTTTTTTAAATGTTTCAGGCTCTGCATTGCATGTACATTGAAGAGAGGAGAATGGGACACTACTTACCCCGGCACACAATGGCAAAGGTGCTAGAGGTAAAACTATTCCACCTTCATTTATCAATAGCTGTTCAAAAAACAAAAGAAATTAATTGAAACAGCTCATTTTTTCTTCTTTTTTCCTGCTTGTAATAATTTACTAAAAATGTGATGAAATGATTTGGTGGGCTATATTTTTGTATTTGAATTTTGGTAGCCATGATTTAAAAACCAAATTCACATGTGTTATATATTGTCCCTTACTACAAAGGAAATGGTCCAATACACACGCGATATTGTACTGTGTACGATATGCATTTCTTAGATTGTATAAAGATGTATATCTTTCGACAAACATTCATAACATCAATTTGGAATTGATAGCTTTTGTACAAAAATACAAAATACATGCACATAGATTCATAATATCAATCTCAAATTTATAACAATATGTTACGAACTTTGTCTTGATGTTATGCATTTTTTAAGCAAATGTTATGAATATTCACGCCAATGTTATGAGTTTTTTTACATACAGATGTTATGAATTTCTATTTCAAATATTTTGAATTTAACGTGTTCAAGGATGTGCAAATTGTATACGATAACAAAAAAAAATGGTCTATATTTTCCCTTACAATGATAGTGCCTATTTGTGCATTATTTCCCTATCAGTAAACTTTAATTGTAATATAATATTACTTTCTTTTGTCGATGAAAAAAAAATGTCGCAGGCTACAAGGAACGAGCTCATGGAGAAAAGAATCACAACCGTGGTTGAACTACTCTTTCGCGACAATCAACGTGCTTGCCAGCTGACCTAACAAATAGTTGTTTGTTGTACTTGTTATAGAGTACTTTAGCTGATGGAGTCTAACTAAGACAATGTTGTGTGTTGCATGTTGTGTGTTGTGTGTTCTATCCTAAAAAGGGAAATGCTTTTTTCTAAGGTTTGGTTCGTCAAAAAATCCATTATAATAATTTCTGGCTTGCTTTTTTACATTTCCAATGCTTGCACTTAAAGCCTATAGATTAGGTTTAAATTGTCTTAACTAATGGGAATTTGTAATGATTAAATGCTGTTGTTATTTATATCATTGATGTTCCTCCATTGTTTGTCAAAACTTTACTTTGATTAAACTAGGGCTTAGGCACACACTACTACGTGTGTGCAAGTGTAAGTGTAACTTTGCTTTAATAAATTTGTTTTGACTCAGGGACGGAGTTAGGATTATAATACACTTAGAAGAAAAAATTTATGTAGTGACGTAGGTAAAAGGAACAGACAAAATGAAACTAGGACACAAAATCTATTAAAATCAATAATGTATTAAACAACACTACTACGTACCCTGAAAGGTTTTATATCCCGAAACTACCAAGAAAACAAATGCAGCAAATTCTTCCGTGCAAAAGTTTGTGACTCTTCAGCGCATGAGTTTGCTAAAATTACTTTCTTAGATAGTTTTTGGGTAAAAACTTTCAGAGTACGTAGCATTTTTGTTTATTAAAATTATCTTTCCAGTATGATTTTAAAAACCACTGATACAATTATAGCTTTAAATATTTACTAGTGGCCCAACTTGTCATCACTTAGCTCCACGTTACACATCATACTTAACTGTTCTTACAATCAAATCTATGCTCTTCATCACTTCAATAACAAGGATTCTCCCCCTTTCTTGAATGGCAAACGAAAAATTTTATATGGAGAAAATTTTTGCCCTCAAGCGTCATCGTAACGTCTAATTATTCAATGATTCCAGAGCACAACCACTTGGTATTTTGGGACACTCTAATATCATGTAAATGTTTGGTGTTAGAGTCATCCGGATCACCACATAGCTGTGCTTCAGGACTACTGAACAAATAATCCGATCTAATGCACAACACGGCTTTGTTGCCTAAACACAAAGGTGAACAAGAATTTCTGTTAAACCAAACTAATTGCTCTAAACTCTTATGATTTGAATCCATGTTATTCGGTAATCATAAGCCAATATTAACTTTCGAAACCTTCGTACCTTGAACCAAAATCCAATTTAAGAGTAGAGCCAAAACTCGTTTCCTCAAGCTCTATGGGAAACAAGTTTATCAATTAACTCAGGGGTGGACAAATGTACATGTGGTCTTACCTCGGGACTTGGAGTTTGCTCCCACCTAAATCTCAAGTTCGATTCCTCTTTCCCGTAAACTCTTTGAGCCATTGGGACTTATGTTCGGTCATTACCTCCAGTACCTCGGCATTAGTTGAAGTACGCGCAAGCTGGCCCGAACATCCAGTTATCAACAAAAGTTATCAATTAATCTCTTACCGTTTTTGTTATTAGTACGGCACATACAGGTACCGGTAAAATCTTCCAATATTGTTTTGGTTTTATCGCTACCAGAATTATACTGTATATATAAAAATTATATGTATTTATAAATCTTTATTTTACCGAATCAATTAAGTAATTTATATACAGAACATACACATAACAGCATTGTGGGCTACCCGCCCGGAGAGATTCAGTTCGGAGTCGCCATCCGGGTTTGAGTTTTTCCACCCAAGGAACCGAACTTGAATTACATCGGTGGCTCTTGGAAAAGATTTTGTTACCAGCTCGTCATAACTATAATATCCTAAGTTCGGGAGCCAGGTTACGAGAGGGGAAGAGTTTTATGGCACTGCTCTTCCCCGACACGTCCTCCTTGGTGTTTGCGGGATTCCAAAAAACATTTTGTTTCCTAACTTCAATCATGTTGCGTGTGAACATGTTGACAGTGAAAAGATTATTGAAAATACAATGCTAAACGTGAAATAGCACAAAATAACAAAATATGCAACAAAATGACAAACTGCTACTAGTGACATTCTTGGGCAGTCAACTGTGAACTTGAGCGGCCAACTATGGATCAGAGTGCTCAGTAGTGCATCTCAAGATTCTCAACACATTTCTGCTTCCTGGCAATCAACGAATCAACTTGTTATCGAACTTTGGATGGGCCAATGTACTCCCTGAAGTCATTTTAAGCACTAAAACACAGGTTTAAAACATTTGAACTAATGTGTGAAACTTGAACAGAACGCTAAGGCCGGACTGTTAAATTGGGAAATAGACGATAAAAACCAGCAGAATGAACCATGGATTTAACAGGTATGGAAATAACCAGAAAGCCCAAGTTATGGATTTGAGCACTCAGAAGATGCTCTTGGGCACTCAAGAACCAGTCTTGAACGCTCAAGAGACTTCTGGGTAGTGAGGTTTAGAATGTCTGGCTTTGTTTTCAGCAAAGGCCGACCAAGCTCAGAACCAGTATAAGGAACTGGTACGAGCCCAGTGGCTTCCCTCAAGGTGTCAAAATAGTGACTTTCTGAAAAGTTTTCTACCTTTTCGGATGAATAATATCATTGACTTCAAATTTTGTGTGGACGAAGACATTAGGAACCAAATTATTATCAATACAATGGAGACCACTGCAGTGGAGACAACTACATTATGAGAGGAGGAAGATGTAGACCCGTTACATTAAATACTTTCACATTACGCACATGGACAAAATCAGTTTCCTAAATATTTTCCTATTATGTGTGGATATGTGATTAAATACGAGTATGCCTCACATTAACAGTACAAAATTTGCTCTCTAGAGTTCGCCAAGAGGGATTAATAAATGCGAATAAATATTTTCCCTTATATAATTGGATTCGTAATTAAATATAATATTAATCACCTGAACATTACAAAATTGCCCTCTAGTCATATACTACATTTTTTGCCAATTCAATATAATTATCAATTATGGGAAACTAATAAATAGTTATCTAATATTATCCAACTAAAAGTGATACGAACTCACATAGGGGCATCAAGGTAATTTTAAATTGCTCGACCCGAAGTGAGTTTGAGTTGGTCTATATAATGATATACACCCTGTTTTGCTATCTTCTTTCATGAACCTCCAAGGATAAATTAAAATTTTCAAAGGTAAGCCGTCCTCCTTTCTCTTTTCTCTTCTTGTATCTGAAAAATTCAATTACTTTTGCTCGGATTTCAATTATGTCATCAAGTACAACTCGTTTTTAAGTTCTGACACCAGTTGAACTTTTCATTTCTTCTTCGGCTTTTGACGACTTTTAGTATTTCAATTGCGGCGATTGGCTAAACTAGGACAAGGAAACGGACGTTACAAAATCATCAAGAAATGCATCACTAAGGCCTCAGGGGATGGGAAAAGACATAGATGTTGCAGCCATCCACAAAGTTCCATGGTCCGGCCCCAATGGGCAAGGTGGATTGGAAGCTTTCAACGCTTTCTCTGGTGAAATATCCTCCAAATGCGGAGGGAATGCAAATGCCCAGCACGCATGGTATCGGGGATCTAGAGACGAAATCAGTGAAATCATATCCCATGGATTCAGTCGATGCATTAAGAGGCGCGGTGATGCGCATGGTTTGTTCCTTTATTTGCCCGTGTTCTTTTTTTTTCCCATGTTTTATGAGATACATACATGCAATTATGTTCGAGTTTAACTCTTTTTTTTTTCTTTGTTTTGTTGTAAAGATCTTTCAACAACGCGCTGGGAGGGCAAATAACCTGGAGATGATAACAGCCGGGATTGATCTATTTGTGGAAGTAGATGATGCAGATTAGAAATTTAATATTATTTACAAATAGTATTTTATGTTTTTCTTATTTTTGTTTTACTAATTTTGTCAGGGAAAAATAAGTATTCTAGAAGATTTGGTTTCCTAGTTTAGCGTATTTAGTTTCTTTTTAATTTTTACTTGGTCAAGAAGAAATTTAGTTTCTAAGTTAATTATTTCCTTTATTCTTTATTTCCTAGTATGTAGGATTTCTTCTACTATAAATTGAGTTGTAAGCCTTAGGGCAATTCGGTTGTTATTGAATTAAAGAAAAACAAGATTATTCTCAAAATAGTTTGTTCAAGGAGGGAATATCTCTAGTTCAGACAAAATTCGTGGTTGTCCTTGTTGCGCGTTCTTATTTCAACACGCCTCCCTGCATCAGTAGACCATAAGGGGAAGAGATATTATTACAGGAATTTTGGGCAGGTGTTGTTGTCCCATATCTATGCGCGTTGCGGCAAATTAGCAAACAGATGGTTCTTGAGTTGTTCATTTCATGAATACGTTAAAAAGGTTATATGTTTGATAGAATTTGGAACCCTAAATATAAGAGTCCAAAAGCTGTTAATTTAATTTTTTTTTCTTTTAAATGGTTCAGGCTCTGAATTGCATGTACATTAAAGAGAGGAGAATGGGGCACTACTTACCTCGGAACACAATGGCAAATGTGGTAGAGGTAAAACTATTCCACCTTCATATATTATTAACAGCTGTTCAAAAAAAAATGATATAGCTCATTCTATTCTTTTTTCCTGTTAGTAATAATTTACTAAAAATCTGTGAAAATAATTTCCGTAGGCTATATTTTTGTACTTGAATAATTTTGGTAGCCATGATCTCTCCCCTTTTCAATGGGGTTTCAATTTGGGATAGAAAACAAATACACATGTGTTATTGTCCCTTACGACAAAGGAAATGGTCTGATCCACATGCAATATTGAACTATGTACGATATGCATCCTTTAAATTGTATAGATATTTTTATCTTTCAGCATACATTAATAACATCAATTACAATTGATAGCTTTTGTACAAAAGTACAATATATATATATATATGCACATAGATTTATAACATCGATTTCAAATTCATAACAATATGTTACGAACTTTGTCTTGATGTTATGCATGTTTTGAGCGAATTTTATGAATATACACGCAAAGGTTATGAGTTTTTTTACATATAGATGTTATGAATTTCTATGCAAATACTTTGAATTTAAGGTGTTCAAGGATGTGCAAACTGTATACAGTACCCAAAAAAAAAACCGTCTTTATTTTCCCTTACTATGATAGTGCCAATTTGTACATTATTTCCCTATCCATAAACTTTAATTGTAATCTAATGTTACTTTCTTTGTCGATGCATAAACATGTCGCAGGCTACGAGATACGAGCTAAGGGACAAAAGAATCAGAACCGTGGTCGAACTACTCTTTCCCGACGGTCAACGTGCTTTCTAGGTGACCTAAAAAATGAACAAGCTGTTGTTTGTTGTACGTGCTTTCAATTAGACTCCATCAGTTAAAAAACTCTACAACAAGTAGCTTGCCTTTTTACTTTTGCAGTGCTTGCATGCACTAGCTTGAAGCCTATTGAATATGTTTAAATTCTCATAACTATATGAGTATTTGCATTGTTTAAATTCTCTTGGTATTTTTATCGTTGATGTGTTCCTCCATTGTTTGCCAGAACTTTGCTTGAATTATAATTGGACAACTCAGATTAGAAAATGGGGAACATGTCATTCAAATTACTCCCTCCGCCTCTTTTATAGTATAGATATTTTCATTTTGGGTTGTCCCTTAATAAGTGTGTGTTTTGAAAAGTTAGTGGACATTTCCTATTTTGGCCTTAAAAGTATATTCCTTTTTGAAAAGTTAGTGGGTATTATTATATTGATAAGGGTAAGTAGTGAAAAGTAGATGTAAAAGTTGTAAAAGTTGATGTGAGAGAAAATAAGTTGGAATTACGAGGCAACACACTTAAAAATGAACGGAGGGAGTATCATTGTTTTGAAGAAACATCAATGAGAAGGTATCAAAGTATGATATTTTATAATCTAACTAAATGTAAATGAATGTGCAGATTTTCTCGCTAGATTTGGAGCTGAGCAAGATGAGGAGCTAGTGGTGACAAGCACTCCTCCACCGGCTATAAGAGAGTTCATGTTAAGGGATAACCTTTAACTTACGCCAATTTCTAGATTAATTATGCTGCTTAGTGTGTGTACTAAGATTCTTTCTTTGCTTTTGTTGTTTGACTTTGTTGGGTAAGTTTTACTAGATTTCCGTTGTACCAAAAAAAAATGTTTCCAATAACTATTGGCATTGGTTCGGCGGGTATTTGAATTGTTCTTTTTTCTCAGCAAAAGAAAATTTATTAATCATTGAAAACAAATTACAATTATTAAAAGGACCCTAGGGATATAGGCATCACAACAAAAATTGGACATCCCAACAAAATTGACACCCTCGAGCAATGGCGATCATATGCGAGCCAAGGACCCAAAGGGAAATAACCAATAAAACAAAGCTAGCAAGATACCAACTACTACCACACACCACCACAAAAACCCAAAAAGACAAAGCATCCATGAGCTCAGCCCGAGAACAAACAAAATGGTTCAGATATAATACTGCTTAATACCAAAATCAAGACTCCAAACAAAAATGAAATCTTCTTTGCATTGATTAATAAAATTAATAAAATTTTCATTCGTTCCCTTTAATCTTTATAATATTTGCATTGATTAATAAAATCTTCTTTTGCCGTTAAAAAAAAAAATGAGACTCCAAACAAAAACTTGCAAACCAAGGAAATCTAAGAGGCAACACCCACCTATGTTGAAATTCAACCACTTTTTTAAATTGGGTCAATCAGATGCACCTTAGAATCAGACCTCTGTATGAACAAGTTGGATGAAACTCAAGGAACCTTAGTATCAGACCTCTGAATGAAAAACTTTGATGACACTCTAGCAGCTGCCATAAAGATTGTGAATTCTTTAACATCATCAAGTGCTGGATTGATAAAAATGTGATTCCTAATCCTCCCTTTGAAATATCATATGAAGAATGAATAACATCATCAACTATTTGAGTTGTTCAAAAAGTTGTTGGGCAGGAAGGCTCATCGAGCGGTCGCCCAAGCTAATTGGTCCCTTCCGGTGCTGTCGGGGGCCTATGCTTGTAAATTTTTTTTGGCTTCAGAAACATTATAGTATCCAAAAAAATGTGAGAAGCCTAGCCCATACAATTAATTCGTACAATTTACCCACAACATCACTCTGATAACAAGGTTTAGAATCTCCCCACATGTCTCCGTCCTGTCCTGATGCTATGCATGTGTGGGTGTTATTCTGCTTGTATTTGTTGGGATTATTTATCTCCTCAATTAATGAGGCTATTAGTGAGGTTTAGTCTTGATGTAATTATACTGTATTCCCCTATACCGCTTGTAACAAAGAAAACAAGGGTTTCGAAGAAAGTTTCCTCCCCGCCAGTGGCCCTCATGAAGATTCTGAAGAACCCACTTTGTAAACGAGTTGGTGACATGTGAATGCACGATAATTTGGTAATGTACATTGAGCGAGAAATTTTCGATAGCATTACAAATGAGGTTATCATGAATTGGTTTCAAAATATGAAAAATCGTCGGGGCGAGTTGTAAAGAAATTATATGTTATGGTTGACATACCACTTTTTGCTTATATATATTAAATATCCTTTGATTAAGTATTTTATTGGATCTATTGTAGGTACTTGACCCTGCTGATAATAAATTCTTCGTCCGCCCTTGAATGTCGCTGTATCTTTTTAGCACAATCTCAAACTCAGACCATTGAATTAAACTCTTTTCTTTTTTCAATACAAATTCAATGTCTTAGATTATGTGATGTGTTTGAAAAATGCCAAATGGGATCGCAAATTTGTCATTGACAAATGCCAACTTAGATTATTAAAATTATCTTTCCAGTACAATTTGAAAAACCACTGACACAATTATAGCTGTGAACATTGACTAGTGGCCCAACTTGTCATCACTTAGCTCCACGTTACATATATATATCATACTTAAACGTTATTATAATCAAATCAATGCTCTTCATCACTTCAATAACAAGGATTCTTCCCCTTTCTTGAATGGCAAACAAAAAATTTATATGGAGAAATTTTTTTTTTTTTAACTGCAAATAACTTTATTAATCTTTGAAAATGATGACAAAGATTAAAAGGGAATGGAAGAGGCAACAACACGACTAGTGAACAAATCACAAGACAAAGCCCCAACACAAACCCTGAGAGAAAAGGCCAGCAAGAAGCCAACCAACCGAAAGAAAAACAAGAACACAGAATAGGAAAGAAAATAGAATGCAAGACAGATGCAGAGAATCCAAAATACTCCTGAGTGGAAAGACAATCTCTGAGCTATTTCCCTCCACTGCCTTAAAACCACGAAGAGACGCACAAACTGTACTGCCTCCAGCCTTTAGAGATACACTTCCAATCCATTGCCCAAGATTTCAAAACTTCCTCCAAACCCTATAACCTCAAGCAAATTCTCAAGGCAGACCTACTCCTACTATGATTCCGACTCATCTTCCAAGCAATAACCATCACCTTTAGACTGATTTCACCAAGCTCTACCCCAAAACATGAATCAATGAAGCCACGGCATCTAGAGCCATGCTAGACTCTGCCACCCAAAATCCTTGAGCCATGCTTGAATTTAGCCTATCCATGAGCCATGCATGAATCTGCCCCACAGGAATTCATCAGAAAAATAATAGAAACAATCCAGCCGAAGAATTATGGGAAATACTTCAATAAACAAACTAGCTCATGGGCATCCTTGCGAGAGCAGTCGCAATGGTCCACAAAGAAATGGATGGTCCACATGAAGATGAGCCAAAGGACCATATAATTTCCATCCTCGTGGAAAAGAAACTTCAGCTTCAAATATTCAAAACAACAGCACCACAATTCTCCACAATAACAATAGATAATCCCAATTCTCCATAGAAAAGACCATGAATTCCTTTAGCATATGAAAATCCAAAACATAACAGCAACTCATCCGGATTATGATTACACGGTAGGCAATCAACTCAGGAAGTAACCCTTCCCATATCACTTGGAAGCACAATATTGAGAGAACTACTCCATCAGATAACAATCATGTTGAGATAGGATATGAAAATAATAACCACCAAGTTGATGATAGATCATGTCATAGGATCCCAAATAACAAACACAGCAGGAAAGTCACCATGCCAGAAGGTATCAGCTAAAATCGAAGTGTATCAGATCCAGAATTCATGAATCAGATTATCATGCACCAAACCATGATCTAAACCAGACTGCAATTGCAATGGATGTCTAAATAAGGTTGAGGATCATAAGGAAAATAATGAGGTAGAGCTGAATAGAGTTATAAAAGATAATATTGGAATGGAAATGGTGGCTAATCCAGCTGATGCGGCTAATCCAGTTGGGTTGGTGAACTCAGTTGCGCCTGTGGAAGTGGTGGAAGATTCATTTGAATCAAAAGACGAACAGTCAAGGGGGGGAGATTCTGGTGAAATTAATGAACTTCATGTAGTGGACAACACAATCATTGAGAAGATGGAGCCAATCAATAATAGTTGCAGGCAGTTGGTTATTGTCAATGGCATTTCTAATAACTCAGTGGGGCTCATTAATTCTTCTATAGGGAGTGGAAGTGTTGGCATGAGTAGGAATCATCCTCATTTAGTTATGTGTCAACAATTGGAATCAATTAGTCTTAGAGATAACCAAATTTACATCCAAAAGGCTCCCTCTAACTACAGCAGCAACAATGAATCGAGTTGGAGAGTTGAACCCTTTAATAGAGAATTTCTGAAGTCTAAGGAGAGGACAACTTCAAATTCAAAGGTGAAGGAGACTGCTAAGCTCAAAAGAAATCAGAAGCCTATTGAGGAAATTCTAGGTATTCCCTGTACTGGGCAGTCTAAAAATGGTGGAAAGAAAAATAAACAGAAGAAGTCTGTGGTATTCAGAGCAGCAATTACTGATGTAGCCATATCAATATCCTCTAAAGGTATTAACAATAGGAACGAGATTTTATTGAATGAAGCTGAAGTTGTGCTAGCAGTCACAAAGATTCTGGGTGAAGATTATTCTGGGGATGAGGAGGAGGTTATAAGTAATTTCATGCAGATGGAAGAACAGGATGAAGAAAGGGCTGCAAAATTGAATGATGACCTCCTATTTGCTTGAAGATCTGGAGGAAGTTTAGCTGATGAGTGCTCTGAAGTATGTTGATTCTCTCTAGGAATGTGAGCGGTCAAGGGAAAAAGAATTAAGGGGAAAGCTCAAGCATCTTGTTGTCCAAAGAAAAATTCTATTGAATTGGTGGTCTAAATGTTCTTGGAGTCCTAATCGGGAAGCATTGTGGGTATGTATTCCTTTTGCTTCGCTACGGTCATTATGGATTTAATGAATTGCTTGTGTGTTTTGGGAATGCTAATCCTCTATGGATCATCTTGCTGCTTTCTGGTTATCTTCCTGAAGCAATGGTTTGGTTTGGATATATGGAGAAAATTTTGCCGTCAAACGTCGTCGTAATGTCTAATTATTCAATGATTTCAGAACACAACCACTTGGTATTTTGGGACACTCTAATATCATGTAAATGTTTGGTGTTGGAGTCATCCAGATCACCACATGGCTGCGCTCCAGGATTCTAAACAAATAATCCGATCTATTGCACAACACGGCGTTGTTGCCTAAACGTAGAGGTGAACAAGAATTTCTGGGAAACCAAACTAATTGCTCTAAACTCTTATGATTAAATTCCATGTTATTTGGTAATCATAAGCCAATATTAACTTTCGAAACCTTCGTACCTTGAACCAAAATCCAATTTAAGAGTCAAGCCAAAACTCTTGTCCTCAAGCTCTATGGGAAACAAAGTTATCAATTACCTCAGGGGGAGGGCAAATGTGGTCTCACCTCGGGACTTGGGGATTTGCTCTCACCTAAGTCTGAAGTTTGATTCCCCTTTTCAGCAAACTCTTGGAGTCACAGGGAGTTATATCCCGTCGTTACATCCAATGCCCCGTAATTAGTCGAGGTGCGCGAACACTAGCGCGGACATCCAGTTATCAAAAAAGTTATCAATTAATCTCATACCGTTTTTGTTGTTGGTATGGTACATACAGGTACCGATAAATTTTCCAATATCGTTTCGGTTTTATCGCTACCTAAATTATACTGTATATATAAAAATTACATGCATTTATAAATCTTTATTTTGTCGTATGAATTAAGTAATTTATATATAAAACACACACATAACAGCATTGTGGGCTACCCGCCCGGAGAGATTCAGTTCGGAGTCGCCACCCGGGTTTGAGTTTTCCACCCAAGGAACCGAACTCGAATTACATCCGTGCCTCTTGGAAAAGGTTTTGTTACCGGTTTGTTATAACCATAATATCTTAGGTTCAGAAGCCAAGTTAAGGGAGGGGAAGGGTTTTATGGCAATCCTCTCACCCGACAAGATGATCGGTCTCTACTTGGTGTTTGCGGGATTTCGAAAAAAAAAAATTCCTAACTTCGATCATGTTGCGTGCTAGTGTGTGGACAGTGAACGTACAGATTATTGCAAATACAATGCTAAACATGAAATAGCACAAAATAACAGAATATGCAACAAAACAGCAAAATGCTACTGGTGACTTTCTTGGGCACTCAACTATGAATTTGAGAACCCAACTATGGAACAGAGTGCTCAGTAGTGGATCTCAGCACTGCAGTTGTTTCTCTTTTTTTAGCTTTTTGTCATCCGTCAATGATCCTTAAACATTTTGAGCCAATAATTTTTTATTTTTTGGTTCGTCTCAAGGAGGGCAATCGAGAAATTAGTAATAATTTTTTTTTTTGCAAAACTTTGAGCCAATAATTGTTCATCTAATTCTTGCATGAACACTCATCTGGTTCAGCGGCAAGTTTCTTAGCATGAAAATGTATATGTTCATTGTCGTGTAAGTCTTTTTGGATTTATATTAAATATTTTTCTTTGCCACGCGGTCTATAGTTTTGTGATAAATGAATGAGTGGTTCTAAGATATGATGGTGATACAAAGTAAATTTTTCCGCCGCCAAACCCTCCACACCACCTCCCGCACACCAAAAACACAAGCAACAAATCTTATTTAAAAAAGGGATGAAAAATTAGTAGGTGCCTTATTGAGGGGAATTGAGAAAGTAAGAACTTTCTTTGCCAAAACTTCAAAAAAAAAAAAAGTTGGCCCAAAATGTTAAACATGTATTCTATTTTATCATGGTATTTGGTTATATGTTGGTGTAAATAATTTAGGCATTTGGTTATGTATTTATTGCAATTGTAGGAATAAAAAGGAGGGTATAAAGGGTAAAAGACTTGAGATGAGGGCAAAATGGAAAATCAATCCTCATTTTTCGCTGACCTCACCATTTTTCGTCACCTTTTTTATGTTGACTAACGGCTGGGGTATGTGCAACTGACAACCAAACTAGAGGGAGGTCAGTGCAATTTCATAAATGTGAGGGGAGGTTTCTGTTGTTATCAGAAACTTCAAGAGAGATAAGTGAAATTTACCCTTAAATTTATAAAAATGAAACGCATTTGTATTGGATTGGGTGTCAAAATTAGAATGGGAAAGGATGAGGGTTAGTTCAAGGGGTGTCTCTGGAAAACCGCTCAAAGTATAGCGGTGTATGTGAAAATTTCCCTATAAACTATTCTTTCAGCCAAAAGGATTGTCCGATACGCAAAACAAAAACTTAACTAAAATACACTTTTGTCAAAAAAAATTCAAACTTGTTTTTGCTAAATCAATAGAACTCATTGATATTTAGTAACTACTAAAAAAAAATTTAATTTTTTTCACTAAATTCATTAGTTTTAAGTTATTGTATTGCGGACCAGACAATCTATTTGGGACGGAACTTCTAGTATGTACGTCAACTTTTTTTTTTTGGACGACAAAAAAAATTTAATTAATCTTGAAATTGTTACGAGATTAATTGGAGCAAGGAAATAGCACCATGCTCAAGAAGAAAACTGCCCAAAATCATGATTGGCAAGAAACCAAATGAGGATACCCTCGGGTCAAAGCCCAGCCCAGCAACCTAATGGGTCTAAACATACCAAATTAATACAATTAGAACATAAAAAAACACCCAATGGCCTATCAATGCCCAGATAAATGGGCCAAGCGCAAATAAAACCCTAAATAGCAACCCGGCAAGAAGAAAACCGCCACTACCGCTGCTAAACCCATCGTTCCATAGCCACCTGGAACGATCCACTGCCACCACCGTCATCGGAACCCTGGGAACACACCCTGTTGCTGTTCCGGAGAACGACTCAAATGCCCCACTCTACGTCACAGTAGATCCCACCTTTGCCACTCTAATCAGAGACCTCCAACCTCCACCATGCCCATAGCCACCACCCAGAATCCCCCGCCACCACCCACCACCACCCAAACCCAGACATAAGCATCCCCAGCCGTTAGACCCCGAGGATCGATCGTGTCCAGCAAAGACAGCAGAGGGATGAAACTAAAAGAACCCCAGGCGCGAAAAGTAGAGACACCGGAGCTAAGCATCAGTAGCGCGCGAGCATGTCCGAACACCGTTAGCCCAAGCCCGGAAACACCCAGCAATGAAACCAGTGAAAACCACATACAGTCGGTGAAGGGATGGACACGAAGGTGATGAGAAGGCCGAGAATGGAAGAGAGGAAAGATTAGGGCGCCATCGGGCCGCTGCCGCCGTCGACAAACCTACAAAAAGAGAAGAAAGAAGAAAACGAAAAGAGAACAACTTCTGTCACACACTATATCTAACATGGGTGCACATCTCGATCTTCCAAAAATATTTTGAACAGCTCAGATTTCTCTCTCTCTCTAAAATTTGGCCCATCCACTCTCTCTCCTCCTCTTTTTCTCTTTAAAATTTAGGCCATCCAAAAATGACAAGATGTGCGCTGGGACACCACGTAGGATGGTGTCCGCTCGGCCCTGAAAAATTTCTCCATCAGTGGGCTTCTATACCTTATTTCTCTTGTGGCCTTCAAAATGAGGTGGCCAGTCCAGAATCACACATCCTTTTATTGACACACTTAGTATATGATTGGGCCAAGCCCATCTCTTTTTAATCCAGGTGCTACGTACTTAAATTTTGATTTTATCTCGTATATTATCCATTTTTCTCTAGTCTAGACTAAAAGGTCCGGGGGATCACTTTGTATAGCAACCCTCTCATGGGCATGACTATAGCGACTCTAAAATCGTGGCGAGTTCAGAAAGGGACCAAAGAGTCATGGCAACTATCGACCCTTGAAAGACTAGTGGACCACAGCCGGACTTCGCAAGAAGACCAAGTTTGAGAGGGCGTAGTTATCTACGACTACCATACACAAGTGTATTAGTTGGAGTACATGCACATCTTACAGATCCTTGGAGACATTGTATATGGTTTGTTTTGCAATATTAGATGGAGATTGCATAACTCATTTCATTTCGTTTATATATTTGCTGATTTGTTAGTTTAATTAATGCCTCATTTTGTTATTCGATAGTGCATATTGATTGTGAAACATTAACAAGCTGAAATAAAGATTGGAGTAATAAAATCATTTTGTTACCAAAAACATTACTGGCATTTATTGTCATCAGGAGAAATAGAGATAGAGTAACAAAATCATTTTTTACCAGAAACATTACCGGCATTTAGTGTTATTGTCCTGATAGAATAGAATCTACTAAAATATGCTCGGCGTATATATATAGATATAGGAAGAGGATCTTATAAGGGCTCCCTTACCTAGCTTATGTAAGGGATTTTTCGTTCGAGATTGAATTGAGACGATCCGAGACGATCCGAACCGGTAGATGTGTTTAAAACATATTTTTAAGGTTCAACGCGAGGATTCGTAAAAAAAAATTACCCGGAAAGGCTTGATCCGAGCAGTTTTCATACAAACCGTAGGATATATATTTCATGAAAAACTGTTTGGATCAAGCCCTTCCGGGTATTTTTTTTACAAATCCTCGCATTGAACCTTAAAAACACATTTTAAACACATCTAACGGTTCGGATTGTCGAAATTCAATCTCAAACGAAAAATCTCTTACATAAACTATGTAAGGGAACCCTTATAGGATCCGGATAGTATATACATAAGCGTCAAACAACCCCAATTATTCATTGTATTGCCATGTTTACCATGTACTGCCACGAATAAAATAGCGTTACCAACACTTGTGGCCAACTTCACTGGCTTTTAAGAAAAATCTTGGACATATTCCGGGTGTTTGAATGCAAGTGAGAGGCTTTCACAACGGAAAATCTACCCCGCCATAATCTCTTAAAACGGGGCATAAATGACCCTAAAATAATTAAGCCAAAGTTAAACCACAAATCCATGAAAATTATTCCCGCCATATTTTTCCAATACCGAGCCTACTTCATTCC
This sequence comes from Gaultheria prostrata, assembly GCA_036023075.1. Lineage (NCBI taxonomy): Eukaryota > Viridiplantae > Streptophyta > Magnoliopsida > Ericales > Ericaceae > Gaultheria > Gaultheria prostrata. The sequence continues at coordinate 29,374 of JAXBDA010003599.1, forward strand.
CTCTATATCTCTCCTACTATCTACATTTATTTATTCGTCGCACACATCTATTCACACCAAATTTTACTTCTTCTCCTTCGTAAAATTGAGCCCAACTCTATTATATAGGTGTATATATATATCATTCGCAGAAAGAAGAAGAAGAAGAAGAACCGGAACAAATTTCAAATGTTACTATAGACATTAATTTTCTCTATTAAAAAAAATCCTAAACATCAATTTCTCCAAAAACTTGCCTGTCATGTCATATGTCATGTGTTATGTGTCACTGCCAATGTATATACAAGTAAAAAGATTGGAAGCCCACCAAACGAGGCAGATTCTGGGGGGGCCAAATTGAGAAATTTCATGTGGTTTAAAAATTGTGTTTGGGGGATTACTATAATCAAACCCTAAAAAAAAACCCAGCATATCACCCAATCACACCACCAGGTGTGCTCCACAGTGCTTGACAAATCGCTGACTTAATAGTCACCTGGCGTATTTCTCGAGGACTCCTGTAAGAACAAAACCTCTCTCTCTCACTTCATCAGTTTCCTTCTCTCTCATTTCGTCAGTTTTCTCTCTCTCTCTCTCTCTCTCTCTGAAGCAAAGCAGCCTGAACAAACAGATCTCACTATGGAAGCTAAACCAAACACTGAAAAACTGGGTGAGACTGAGACCCCCTTCTTCTTTTTCATCTGACAAAGATAGGGTTTTTTCTTGTTTTTGTTTTTTCATTTTGGTTAACAACTTGTTTAGATGTTCTCTAGTTTTAATCTTACACTTGGGCTTTTTTTTTTTCGTTCTGAATTTCTGATTGTTGATGTCAATGTGATCTCGATCTCTCTCTGCATGTGTGTGTTTTTACTTTTTATTTTTTTGGAAGCTAAACCAAACAATCAAAAACTTGGTGGGACTGAGAACCCCCCCTTCCCCCTTTTTCATCTGATAAAGATAGGGTTTTTTCATCTTTTTCTTTTTTCTTTTTGGTTAACAACTCGTTTTATGATCTCTACTTTTGATCTTACACTTGGGTTTTTTTTAATTCTGATTGTAGATGTCAATGTGATCTCGATCTCTCTCTGCATGTGTGTGTGTGTGTTTTTTGGAAGCTAAACCAAACAATGAAAAAACTGGGTGAGACTGACACCCCCTTCTTCTTTTTCTTTTTTTTCAAAATCAAAAGAGAATCTCATTAAACTTTGAAGGAATTACAAAGATTAATGGGAAGGGACCCAAACGGAACCAGTTGACTGACACCCCCTTCTTCTTTTTCATCTGACAAAGATAGGGTTTTTTCTTGTTTTCTCTTTTTGGTTAACAAATTATTTAGATCTCACCCAGTGACCCTCCCTTCTTCTTTTTCATCTGATAAAGATAGGGTTTTTTCTTGTTTTTCTTTTTGTTAACAAGTTATTTAGATGATCTCTAGTTTTGATCTTACACTTGGGTTTTTTCGCTCATTCTGATTGTAGATGTCAATGTGATCTCAATCTCTCTCTGCATGTGTGTTTTTAATTTTATTTTATTTTTTTATCGGCAAAAAAATTTCATTCATCTTTTATTCGGTGATTCTCGGAAGTTTAATTTTTTTTGTGCCTTGTTCAATGACAAACTCAGCGAACTATTGTCAATAATATATGTGTTTTTCTTGTTTCTTCTCATTGGTTTATTGGCTCTGGGGGAAACTAGAATGCACATGCTTCACACAAGAAGATTGCGAGAAACACGATCTGACTCCACTAAAAAGGCTCGACATCATGGAGGATGCGATCGAGAAGGCTCAGAACCTAGCGGATGGCCGAGAGAACAACATTCCCTCAGAGCAGTACATGCTGTTTTTCTCGTATCCTAAATAAAAACATAAAACTGTTTAATCTGTTAAGAAATTGATTTCTTTTCTTTTTTTTATAACCGGATATCCGAGCGAGCTTGCACCCGCCTCGACTAATTCTGAGGCCCTGAAGTTAACTACCGGACATAACTCCTGTGAAATTGATTTCATATTAAGCCACTCAGTAGAGAAATAATACCAAATTGTGATGAATCATGTTTCTATGTTAGATTTTCCTCAACTATTTTTCGTAGATGTGCGTTCTTTTTTAGCAGCATCCGCTACTACGGCAGTTATACAGGGATCGTGTACCAGAAGTTCATGGCTGCTATTCAAGACCACATTACTGAAGTGGTGAGTTACCAATTGCTACTACAAAATTTGATTTTTTATTTTTTTTGAAAAGGCCAAAAATGTTTTTTTTTTTTAACGGCAAAAAAGAAATTTATTAATTTTTGAAAATAAATTACAAAGCTCAAAGAGTCCCTAAGAACGAGGAATCAAGCCGGACCAAGAGCATACCCACAAAGAAGGCACCACCTCACTAAGACATTCTTATGCCGCTAGGACCTAGGGGGGTGGGGGAAGTAACCCGAGGCTAGCAAGAAGCTAACCAAGATTAAAAAAAAAAAAAGGAAAAAGAAATCCCCCCATATACCCAAAGAGACACCCTAGGGTGAAATAACACTCCCAACCAAGGCAGACACCCAAAGAGACACCTAACAATCAAACATCGAGCTAAGGAGCCTGAACCTTTGCCCTCTCATCATCTTCTGCATCCACAATCATGATTTTTTGCGAATTACTTCTTCCCCTTTATCACCCATATAATCACTGTCCATCATCTTTTTTACTGACCAAATAGCCTGAAAATCCTGTTAATGCCTTCAAAAGAAATAGGTAATTTTTTAGCGACGAATTTGAGCATTATGAATATATTTGGTTAGATCATGTTAACCATTCAGAAGGAAATATATATTTGGTCGGGAAAAAAATGTTTTAGAGACGAATTTGAACATTACAACTATATTTGGTTATATCATGTTTACTATTCAGAACAAAACTAAATATATATTTGGTTGGCAATAAGATTTTTGGCGACGAATTTGAACATTATGAATTTTTTTTTTCCGCAAGTGGTAGCTAACTCGTGCGGTAGAGCTCTTGGATGCCCCACACTGCATCCCTCCCATTCCCCCCTTCCCATGTAATAGATTAGGAATGACAAATGGCATTTTTTTTCATTGGTATCATTTGGAGAAGAAAAATTATAGACACAAATAGGTAAAGAACAATGGCACATAAATGGCGCCAATGAGTTTATATGTGTAGTTCGAGAAATTGGGTGATAACTTGAGGTTTTCAGTTTACATATTTGTGTTCCAGTTATTTTTTATTTTTTTGAACTGCAAAGAAACTTTTTCTTTTCCATCATTATTTAAGAGAGTCAGGGATCTAACTAAGACAGTTGAGGATTCAGAGATTAGTTTTGAGTAGGGGATACATTCTGAAAGGTTCTTCTTCCTCTTCCGCTTTTCCCCATCAGCCAAACAACTAGCACGAGACCAGGTCAAGTCAAGCTAGTTCAGTTTCAATTCAGTATCACTGTTAACAGTGTTTCATTACTGAAACAAAATATTACAAGAGGGAGTAATAGATCAAATAAAATCCAGCAACATTTTGCTTTGTTCCAGATTGCTTTGGATTTCATGTTTTGGTTTGGAGAATGCCAGGTTTTGTTCATAATAGGAGATCTTCAGCTTTGTAGGGATACATCCCATTTGTTTCTGAGCTTCTCGATTCAGGGGTGGGCATAGTATTGCTGTCTTTTAGTGTTTTTTGGTTGATGTCTCATCAATCTTTTGGGTTCAAATGGTATATGATTGTCAACCTTGTTGGGATGCTCTCTGGCGTTGTGATGCCGTTGTCTTGGTTCCTTTTAATCATTGTAACTCTCGTTTCTTTGATTAATAAAATTTCCTTGCCGTGCAAAAAATTATAGCTATAAATATGTTCCATTTTTTTATTTTTTTTATTTTGTGTGTGTTCAATATATAGCTATAGTATTATCTAACAATTTTGTGTGTGTTCCTATTCATATATGTGAATTACTATTGCCTTTTTGCCTACTTCTAATAGCCTTCTCAAATCAAAAGCTGAAGATCAACAGATCATCAAAAATAAACCTCAAATTTGACTTTCGTAACTTTTTTTTGCATATATGAATTCCAAAGGATGCATTTCGAATTTCAAAACCTATTTAGTATCATCTCTACATACTTCGATATCATATTATTCTTGGTTAATTTATTTGATTTCTTTTAAATGTCTCAATTTATTTGATTAGATCAGTAGAAATTATTGTTAAAAAATATAATTTGTAATCTTCTAGAGATGTGTAGAATATGTGTAAAAAATATCTAAGCAAAAATATAGAAGTTTCTAGAAAGGTTTAGTAAATTATCTAGTCCAAAAGTGTCTAGAAAG
>JAXBDA010003600.1:0-33667 GCA_036023075.1 Gaultheria prostrata
CTTCCTACAGAGAAAAAAGATATACTTCTTCTACAGAAAAGAAACGCTCACATACTGTTTCCATTCTCTATATTTTCCATACGTACTTTGAAGTTATATACTTTGAGCATACGGGCAATAATGGGTTTGTGAGTAAGCTTTAGTTGCACACAAAGCTTTTCTAATCCCTAATTCTTCTGATTAAAAGTGTTATTTTTTGCTTTTCATTATTATTGTCTTTGCTGCTTGTTTACAGTAATTTTCTAATCTCTTTAATTTATAATTTCCAACATCTAACAGCTAACTCATTCTGTATTGTAATTTTTTATTTTTAGAAAAGAAAATTACTTTTGTTTTGGGGTTTGGCGCAATACTTGTATAGCGTTCCTTTGGAATGTGAGGTCTAGGGTTCAACCCCAATGGACAAGAGATTGGCTCTCGTGCTAATCTAACAAGTACTAACATACTAACATTCTATCGTCTGGCAAAAAAAATAATAAGTTCTAATGATATATGTAAAGCCATCATGTGGGTCCTCTACCACTGTTAGGGAAAAGATTTTTACACCTTTTTTTTTATAAACAAACTCCATTTTTTATCTTTTTAGTGAAACGTTTACACATAAAAGATTTAGTGAAAGACAAAAGAAAAGGTGTGTTTATCAAAAAAAAAAAAAGAAATGTGGAAATCACTTGACTTACTGTTTTCCACTTTTGATATTAATAACTGAATCGAGAGAGTGAGAACTTGTTTGCCTTTTGCATGATTATAAAAGGCGTATAAAGATAAAGTGAAAAGTTGCTACTATCATCAAGAAAGTTGAGGATCACTTTTCTAATTAATCGAAGGCTCCCGAATTTGGGTGATTTTAATTTTTCGACCATTCAAACAAAAAAAACTTATAAGAAAGGTATGAAAAGATTCAGAGAAAGGATTAAAATCGAAGCAAAGGATAAAAGAAATCTAATACGGAGTACTAAAAGCTAAATATGTCGTCATTTTGACGAATTCACACAATAAATCACGTGTATAATAACTCAGTACCAAAACTTGTGCGATCTAAGATATCGGATCGAGATGTATTGTGTGTTTGGAAGTTGAGGAAAGTGAGGGAAAAGAAAATAAAGTTAAAATTTTTCCCTCCTCTTGTATGGTTTGGAGAGAAAGAAGAGAGAAAATAAAAAATCTAAGTATTATGAACAGGGAAATTTTCTTCCCACTTTTCTCTCACCTTCCCCTCATTTTATTTTCTCTTCTTTTCCTTGCTCTTCCACATGTTCCAAAGTAAACTGATGGCTATGGAATTCGCCATTCGTCAAGAAGGAAAACATATTTTTTTAGAACTTGTAAATTGTTTTTGGATGGATAACTTGCTCGCAATTAACCTAATTTTTGTCTCCATATAAATTAACTTCACGGTTGAGATTGTCGATCGTCAAACTGAAATTCGAGAACCAGTTAAAGTAAACAAGGTAGTAATCGAAAGTGGGTGAACAAAATAACAACTGCAATGGCTGTAACGATTAAACAAAAAGATTAAAAAAAAAAACATTTTAGAAGGAAAATGAATTAGTACTCCAGTAAGATATGGGAGGATACACGTGTCTGCACAGAAGTGGACACTGCAGCTATTACTGTGCTACTCCATGCTACTTAATTGAGCCATTCCCTCTCCCTCAACATACCCCATAATTTCATCCAGAGAGAGAGAGAGAGAGAGAGATGTTGAGTAATGGAGGCTTGTTCGTAGTGATCACGATCGCCGTCTTCTTCTCGGCCGCCTCCGCCGAAGACTCTTCGGTAAGTACCAGTTTATGATCATCAACGAAATGTGCGTAACGCCATTGTAAATATTCCGTTTCGTTTCTTAGAACTAATTAATAGTGACCAGTACTACCACCGGATCACTCATCGTTTTCAATCATTTGAAGCACTGGTTCGATCTTTTGTTGTCTTTTACTTTTGTAAACTCGAAATCAATCAATTAATAGTGCTTAATTTAAAGATCGATCATAATATGTAATCATGTGATTGACAAAGGCCATAAGCACGAAGATCCAAATTTTTAGAGTCATGGGATCGGATCCAAATCGTATAATAAAAGGGGAAATGACTATTCATATATATGGCACTATATGAAATGTGTGATGTGTGGTGATTCTGAAATTTCAAATTTTCACAGGATGAGTCAGAATGGTGAATACTTGGATTTCAATATTCTGCGAATGATTTTTTTTTTTTTTATAGCAAATTTCTGTTATATAAAAAAAAATCATTCGCAAAAAACTTAAGGGTCGTTTTAAAAACTGACTTATTTCCAAAATGACTTAAAAACTGACTTACTGTGTTTTGCGAGACATGTCATTCTCTCGCAATATATCAACTCAGAGAGCCAATTTTGACAAATTCTTGTCTTGAGTCAATTTTTTAAACAAAGACTTCCGTAACATTCTTTTCTATGAAAACGACAAAATGTCTGAATATATAAATCTTCGGAAACATATTCAGATATGGATGCGTCTGAATCCGTATAAATATATAGGGATACGGAAACATTTCAATTTTGGATAAATTTTTGTCCCAAACATTCACATAAAACTTGGTATTTCCTTTTGTTCCCTATTTTCCATGCATTTGTGATGTACGTTCTCATGAATTTTTTGATACACAGAATGAGTGTGTGTACACATTCTACGTCCAAACCGGGTCGGGCATTAAAGCCGGAACAGACTCCGACATCAGCCTCGTACTCGGCGACTCCGAAGGCCGATCAGTGTGGGTCCCAAACCTAAAGTCATGGGGCCTAATGGGCCACAACCACGACTACTTCGAGAGGGGCAATCTGGACATCTTCACCGGGCTTGGCCCATGCATCGGCAGCCCACTTTGCCGCCTCAACCTCACCTCCGATGGGTTGGGGGCCCACCACGGGTGGTTCTGCGATTACGTGGAGGTCCCACAAGGACTGTAGCCAAAGCATCTTTTACGTCGATCAGTGGCTCGCCACCGATGCTCCGCCGTTTGAATTGACGGCGTTGATTGATGGGTGTGAGAGATTGGATGGGCCGGCGAGGCAGGGGAAAACTGGGGCTTTTCTTGTGGGCGGCAAGCCCGTTGGATCTGCTTCGAAATAATATGGGTCTTTTATTTTGGGCCTTGGAGATCTTTTTCTTCTTTCTTCTGTTTTTTTTTTTTTTTCTTTTCCTTATGTGATGTCTTTTTTATTTTGTCACGAGGCTATCATATGGGACTATATGATCTTGCTGTGAATTTCTTCATTATATCTTTTACAACATTTTTTTCGGAGGAAAGACAAGGATTTCATGCAATATTTGCTAGTTGGTTAGCAGGGTGAGATTTGAAGGCTGCTAAATATGCTCTACTGAACACGTGCCTGCTCGGAGCCCACGAGGTCGAGCATGGAGAGTAAGGATTCTAGGGTGGGGTTTGGCTAGACTATAGTAAACTAAAATTTTCTATTTTTTTGTGTTTTAAATGCTTGTACTCAACACTTGAGGTGTGCAAAGACTTTCTTGTACAACTTCATGTCTTTACGAAGAGAACTATTAACCGTCCTAGTTCTATTGAAACTCGTATTCCTAAAACATTAGGATGGCTAAGGCCAGCCAACATTATCCACAGCTTTAATTCCAAGGGACTTATATTCTGAAAGGGATTCTAGCTATTTCTTTTCTTTTATATATAAGTAAAAATTTGGGCCACTAGATTGTGCTAATCTTCTCTGTATAGTTCCAATTTTTGCCTATATTAAGCACCCTCTATAGGTATATTAAAATCTTTGTCCAACTCTAATTATTAACTCTAGTGATCTTTTATGGGCACCCAATTACAAAACTTGTCTTCCCTCCATCATTTACCAAACATGTCTTCCCTCCATCATCTCTGCTTTCCCTCCCTCATGAAGAGTAACATTCTTTCCCAAAAGAATCATCCAAGCTAAAAGATATGGAGATCCAATGTGCACAATCTTTTGAGAGATCAGGAAACCCTGACTTTGTGTTTCAGATTTCTATTTCTACAGCAGATTGATTGTCAATAAGGAAAAAAGAGGCAATTATAGTTCCTTTTTAATCTTCTTATTGCTATTCTTTATTACTGATTGTATGATCAGGACCACTTTATTTTCCTATTATTGAGTGTCTAGTAATTGGCTACTTAGTTACCCCTAATAAGTTTATGATGAAGAAAAATATACGAGTGAAAGAAAATTACAAAACCATTGAGAGAAAAGTGATTCATCAACTGAAACAGACACCATAAACATAAGTAGCCCAAGTGGTCAAGTTGGGAGGATAGAGTGAACATGGCACAAGTTCCAATGACCTACAAGAGACGTGAAGTCATGAATGCTAAAAGGGGTTTGTAGTCGGAGGTCCACTATAAGGGTTTCCTAAAACCTTGGGTCTACAATGCAATTTCACAACACTTCCTCCACTGCATAAACCAATGAACAAAATTACCCTCTATATAAAAGCCAAAACCTAACCTTCACCACGCAAGGTGGTGGCTGGCGCGGTAGAGCTCTTGAATGCCCCATATTGTATTCCGGGATCGAGAGTTTCATTCCCCCCTCCCCATTTAATAGATTAGGAATGACGAATGACAAAAACAAGAAAAAAAAATCTTCACCTGTCTCTATCTTCTCGACGCCCAACCCAAATCTTATTAAAGGGTTTGGCTGCCCATCAATTGTCACATTTTGGTGGTGGTTATGGAGAATCTGAAGGTGGGTATGACGAGTACCAGTCTTTCAAGCACTCAGCCATGCACGGCTGTGCCACCACCAATGTCGCCGTACACAGAGATTAAAAATAACAAACGCAATGAAATCATACCTTGATTACAACAAACCTGACATTCTTGAAAAAGACTCGAGTAGGTTTTAGCAGATTTTCTTGAATTGAATACCAAAAGATCAAAGATCAATTTTTTTCCTATAAATTTTGGTTTCAATGTGCTGTAATCTTATTTTATTACACACCAATCAATTACACCCTAGAAATACGCATCTAACATTTCGTATTCGATACCCGTTTTCTCAATCTTCTTATCACTTTACAGTTTAGGGAAAATTCCAAAAATGCCTCTGAACTTTGCCCGCAATATCTCATAAGCCACCAAATTTCATTAAAGTCAATTAACCTCCGAACTTTACACATTCTAATAAAAAAAGCCCATACCGTTTGTTTCCGTCAATTGGCAAACGGAAAAATCTTATGTGGCAACCTAACCTAACACAGCTAAACGACGACGTTGAAGACTTGGGTGCCATTTTGGAGGGAAAATCCACCTCATATGCCAAAATCCTGCCATTTTCATGGCTCCTCCTCTATATTCCCCCCTATACCTTCTTTCCCTCCCTCCCTCCCTCCCTCCCTCCCTCCCTCCCATCAGAAGAATGAGAAGCTTCATGGAAGACAACCCATGGATGGTTTATGGCAAGAGAAGACCAACTTCATGGAGAAACTTCATGGTGTATTCCTAATCGTCTTCGTAATTGTGCATTATGGTATTATATATACAAAAACAGAGCGTAGTCTTGACCAATATTGAACATGAAACAAAGCCACATTGGATCTTGATTAGGAGGTGGAGTAGGAGAGGAATCCTTTGCTGTCAGTTTCATTATATCAGCCCTCGAACTCCCCTTTCACTCTTATTGAAAGGCTAGTAGCAAGTTACAAAGCTTGCTTCACTGCTGACCGAAGCCTAGTTGCAGGAAGAAAAAGAAAAGATGAAACTTGAGAGACCAGAATTCTCTTATTGATCAATGCAATTTGTGAGAGTATGTTGCCAATGCAGTTTGTGAGAGTAACAAGAGGATGAAGAAACTGCAGCCAACACTGTGGCGCACCATCGGGTTCTCACGTGTTCCAACCCATTTTTGACTTGAAATTGTGTTCGATCAAGAGGATGAAGAAACCACAGAGATTTAACAAACTCTTTCTAAGATAAAGAATTCTCAACATGATCGAGAAACATTTTGAGAGGATTAAGACAAAAAAATATGTTATTTCTTGGTACCAAGAATGAAACAAACCCTATAAAGTGGGTTAAGGAATGGCACGTGAGCCTTACGGGGTGGATTTTCCCTCCAAAATGGGCATCCAGGTCTTCAACATCGTCGTTTAGATGTGTTAGGTTGCCACGTAAGATTTTTCCATTTGCCAATTGACGGAAACAAACGGTATAGGCTTTTTTGATTAAAATATGTAAAGTTCGGAGGTTTAGTTAACATTTAATGAAGTTTAGAGGCTTATGGGACATTGCAGGCAAAGTTCGAAGGCTTTTTTGGAATTTTCCCTACAGTTTATCATATCTATCACATACATTATACTGAAAACTCTTTTATTATAGGGCTCTGTTTATGTTTATGGTTTATAGCTAATGGTTTTTGTAATGCAAAGCATGTTCTATAGTAGGTGGATTCATATTAGATGTGAATGCTGAGATTTGTTATTTTTTCCCCATATTTGTTGTTACTGGTTGCTGTGATATTATTTTCTCTTGCTTCCGATATGGTTCATCCGAAAATGCATGTGTTCCTCTTCCTCCAAAGTATAACAAGAAAGATGTGTAAACCACAAGGATGAACCATATCCAAAAGGCCAACGTTCATCTGTGCGGTTTATACATTTTTTCTTGTTACACCTTGGAGGAAGAGGAACACATAGGCATTTTCGGATGAACCATTGTTAAGTGCCGAAATGTATATATTTAGGCCGCCTAATTTACATTTGTTATGTTCCTTATTATTATTATTTAATGTCTTTTATTGTATTTTTGTAATTGTAGGTTCCAAGAGCAAGGTACCACTTTTGGCCTTAATTTAGGAGTATTGTGTGTCGCGTGAACGTGTTACACTGAATCATTTGCCAACCCATTACCACATGCCACATGCAATAAAGAAATGGAAAGCTTGGAAATAAAGAATTGAAATGAAATGGAAAGTGGAGTTGGAGTAGTGGGTCGGCAGGAGAAAAGAGAAATGGGAAAGAATTTGCGGAGCGCGATTAATACCAGATTATGTCCTACAGAGTGCTTGCCAAAGTCAATAAATTACATGAGCTATACCGTTTTATTCCCGGTATTAAAATAAGAAATTTGACTAGTCCGGCACTCCAATCAGACTTCGTTTCAAAAATTAATCGAGAGCATCGCAAGCACCACACCGGATCATTTTTCTTTCCATGGCAGCCGGCCATGTGTTTTCCTTCTGATCCCAATTATTCAAAGCCAAGAAAAGAGCAATTGCATGGTTCTTTAAGAGGGAATCTCACTGGCATGGAAGGCAAGAAAATTAAAAAAAGGGAAACTAGGGTGTGATGTCCACATGCAATTCTCCATCTCTCTATTTAAAGCCAACCAATTTTGCTCCAAAGAAAGAACTTCGGACAGAGAGGAAGAAGAGGGGGGACTTCGGACAGAAGGCCAGGGAGAAGGCTCCACGCCGGAGCAGAGGCTCTGCCTCTGTTCCCATTTTATTCTTGGAATGTAGAGGAAATCCTGGCCAAGTAACTTTAATTATTGTATTTTATTTCTGGTTTGTTTCGATTTATTCAATTTAATTGTATGGCTATTTATCTTTCATTTGTTAAAATGATTTTCTCGAGCATCTAAGATTGGGTGTTTGGTTTCTGTGATTTCAAACACTACGCCGTACAATAATTTCACAGAAAGTATGATTTAGAAATGATATAGTCTATCGTGAGAAGACGGATCGTGCTAAGACAAATTTAGTGTAGTTTAGTATAGTGTAGAATCGAAGGCGATTGGTGACAGATCGTTCTAAGATTTCCTAGGGAATAGTCGAGGCCGATTAGTGACAGGTTGGCCGAGATTATTAGTTAGAGTCAAAGACGATCCGTGCCTAATCAAGATAGACCGTGTCGATGATGAATTATATTTATCCTCTTGACGATACTTGTGGGCTTGCAGCTGCCACGGATCACAATTGAACGAATTGATTTAGATCTTAAATTAATACAATACTATGGTTACAAAGCTAGGGTTGAATTGAAATTCCAAGACCTTCTCTATTTTATCGCATTCTCCATTTCATTTCATGTTATTTAGATTTATCCATTCTGTACTCAAAATCCCAGAACATTTGTCTTTTGCTCGAATTAAGTTAGAAGTTAATTATTGGAACCGACACACTTGTTCTGAGGTTCGACTCGGACTTTATCACTATACTATGCAAATCTTTATTTGTAGTCCGGTTAATGTAAATAAATAATCTAATTTGACGGCCGTTTGGTAAATATAAAATGACAATTTCAACGACTACCAAATGGGCGACATCAACCATATCGACAACAAGAGAGAAACAAATACTATCAGCCTTCAAAGCTTCAAGAGAGGAACACATTCATGGATTGCCAATTCTCCTTACGATTTATGCGTCCTTCAAAGCTTCAAACTCACTCCAGATAACAAATCATGTTGTCATTAACCAGAGTACATTTAAAAGAGAGTTCGTCGATAAAAAAAAAGAAAAAGAAAAAAGAACCTAGGCACTTTCCACACCCTAAAGGATGGAAACTTGAAGATAAAAAAAAAAGTTAAAAAAACACATAATTAACCTCCAAAGGTACTCAAAAAGTTAGAGCCGAACACATCCAACCAAATCAGCCTTCAGCCAATAGATGTTGATTCAGTTGTGCTAACTCATCATCTCTACCATTAGCTTTTCTGGAAGTAGTGGGGTTTGACTTTGATAGGACCTATATCTGCAGTAGATATGATAAACTACAAAAATCTGCATCAAAGCTCCCAAGAACAAGTCCAAGAAGCTAAAGTCACAATAAGCGCAGTTGCCTAAACACTTGAAATTCAGCAGCAAATGCTATCCAGGCAAGGGAATAATAAATCTCCACAGGTTACTTCCATCCCAAACTTTGCTAAGCATCCGAGTCGATGCTTTGTGACAGGCACTTGTCGACGGTAATATGGCCCAGTTTCATATGCATTATCAAGACACAACCCATGTACTAACATCACAAACGATAGGAAATTTGGCCAAAATAACAGTCGAAGAATCTCATGCCCAAAACCAGGTTTCATCACCATTGCTCTGATAGGGTATAAGCTCTGATAGATTCTGTTATACTGATGCACCACGTGGCGAATACAGAACACAAGAGACCCAACAGGAACCAATTTTTACCTACGATTTCTGCAAAAAAATAAGGTCCACAGTAAGTTAACTCGTCAACAGATCTTTTATAAAATCAGCTATATTAAATCAACAAATGATAAATAATGCAAAGGTTCAGTTGTCTGAAATGGACCCAACAAATATATATCAAGCAACCAAACAGATTGTCATGCAAAAAAAAAAAAAAAAAGTGGAATGCAAATGGAGAATAATTGCGCACGAAAAAGACATAAATTGATCAAGACCTCTAAAAAACTGAAGCTCATCTTCGTAATCCAAGGTATCAGAGCAATCCAACAAGAACATGCATTGCGAAATCAAGAACATTAGCTTTGTTTGCGGGCATAATCAAGTAGTCAAAACCATCAAACAATTTCTCAAGGTATTCAATTTTGTTGACGTGCAATGATTAATGTTATCTTTTTCTCTTTCAGCAAAGTTTAATAATTTAACAGGTGAAAATCAATACTATGTCGCAACAAAATCAAGAAATGACAGACTTTTTGGACATTGACTTGAGCTTGGGAATAAAAAGCTAAATTCAGACAAACAATTTTAAATTGAAGATTGACTTACTGTTATCATAGTTGTTGAAGAAAAAACCATACTTCGATTGTGTTTTGCATGAATCATATAAGGGCTCTTCTTTCGTTTCCATAACTAAGACAGCATAAAGCCGTAATGTGAAAGACCCCAATTGCGAGACTTGAAATTTTGTATCTTAAAAATATTTTTTTGGACTAAATGTAAGCATAGTTTGTGATGTCCTTAGGTATAACTACTTTTTAATTGTATATTAATTATGATTATTGTTGTTGAAGCATAAACGATATTTAGTATTTTGGCACAAGAAAATAATATCCAAATAAATCCAATTGACAAAGTTCAAAGATGAAAGATACTATTAAAGTAGATATAAATATCTAGTTTCTAAAAGCTATATAATATCTACTATCTTCTAGAAATTCTACAATATCCTTGTGAATTATCTAGATTTTTTTTGTGAGAATTAGTCACATCTGTAATTCTAGAATCTTCCTCAAAGTTTATCTTATATGAAAATATCTTTGGACTAGACTCTTTCATGGATTTGGACTAGACCCTTACAAGGAGTAGTATAAATAAGGATGCGTTCAAGCCATTTTATACCAAGCCAAAAAAAGAGGTTTGATTTTAAGTGTAATACCCTCCTTCCCCACCCATGCCTTAATTATCGAAGACTAGACGAATAGTCAGGAATTTTTTTTGGCTTCTGGTCCTGAATTTCACCATGAGGATGGCTATGGGTTCTTTCAAATACTCTTCTTTGTGCTACGATTACCATCTCCACTTCTATGATTCATGGGGTACGGGCTTCAACTCTTGCCAATGCCATCTACCTTTGTTTTTGCTTGACCGGACCCTTCCGTAGACCCTGTTACTGTACGGGTGTCATCATCAAATCACTCGTAGAGCTTTTTACCGTCTTGTCTACATCTGCAATCAAATACTACATAGCCCACCCTCGTGCGGAAAAGTCTAAAATTGGCGATATGGTGGACATTTATATGATTCAAATGACGATGGCCTTCTCTGTTTACTTTCTGGCCCTCTCTCGGCTAGTGTGGCCCGGTATCGACCTCAGGATACCGCTGGTTTTTCTCGATCTCACAACTCACATGTCAGCGGAAATTTCCGCCGATGAAATCTAAATGGTAGACGGCTTTCAAGGCACGTAACGTGGATGGCTCCCAAGATTGGGATGCAAAGCAGGGTTCTTTTTCTGATTTCCGTGGGTGTGTACACGTTCTTGATTATCATTTGGAGAACTTACTTGGACTATTTTGATGAGTGTTGGGCAAGCGCCAAAACTAGACGTTTCGTGAGGGACATTTTTTCGTTTGTTCTGCTCAATTGCAGCATGGGGGTTGCGGTCTGTTCATTCATCTTTTCTTTGCTCTGTAAGGACTACAATCTCCATAAATTTTACGATTCTTGGCTTGTGCGATCCGCCACAACAATTCTTGCAAACCTATTTTACTGGATTTTTACCAAGAAAGAACCCATTCGTTGTCCCCATTACCGCGGTACTTTCGTGGTCAAATCATTACTCGAACTGGTTATGGTGTTCTCCACCTCTACCATAATATACTTTATGGCCCATCCCAGGGGGGATAGATCCAACGAAGGTATTCCTTTCGACGAAAATCGAACTGGTTATGGTATTCCTTTTGTCGACATGTGCACTGCAAGGTCAAGGAATAGAAATGGTAACCCCAAGTCGACACCCGGAAATAGACAGATTAACCCAAACAAATCTGAACCAAGAACACGTCCACTAAATCTACAATTTTGGATCTGTCCCCTCGGGATGGGCCATAAAGTATATTATGGTAGAGGTGGAGAACACCACATAACCAGTTCGAGTAATGATTTGACCACAAAAGTACCGCGGTAATGAGACTAGGAATGGGTTCTTTCTTTGTAAGAATCCAGTAAAATAGGTTTGCAAGAATTGTTGTAACGCTCCATGCAGACCACTAGCCCAGTACCCTGATTTGATCCACTAGCCACACCACATGGCCCAAAATGCTTAAGCCCAAGGTACTAGTAGTCTCTTACATGGTTTGTTATATTCCAAAGATCACTAATGTAAACAACCAATGTGGGACTAAACACCATCCACCCTCAAACCTGGGGTATTACAATTGTTGTGGCGGATCGCACAAGCCAAGAATAGTAAAACTTATGGAGATTGTAGTCTCTCACGAAACTTACAGAGCAAAGAAAAGCTGAATGAACAGACCGCAACCCCCATGCTGCAATTGAGCAGAACAAACAAAAAAATGTCCCTCACGAAATGTCTAGTTTTGGCGCTGGCCCAGCACTCATCAAAATAGTCCAAGTAATTTCTCCAAATGATAATCAAGAACGTGTACATACCCACGAAAATCAGAAAAAGAACCCTACTTTACATCCCAATCTTGGGAGCCATCCACGTTACGTGCCTTACAAAGCCGTTTACCATTTTGTTTTCATCGGCGGAAATTTCCGCCGACATGTGAGCTTTGAGATCTAGAAAAACCAGCGGTATCTTGAGGTCGATACCGGGCCACACTAGCCGGGAGAGGGGCAGAAAGTAAATAGAGAAGGCCATCGTCATTGGAATCATATAAATGTCCACCAAATCGCCAATTTTAGACTTTTCTCCACGAGGGAGGGCTATGTAGTGTTTGAGATGTAAACAAGACGGTAAAAAGTTCTACGAGTGATTTGATGATGACACCCGTAAAGTAACGGGGTCTACGGAAGGGTCTGGTAAAGAAAAAACAGAGGTAGATGGCATTGGCAAGAGTTGAAGCCCGTACCCCATGAATCATAAAAGTGGAGATGGTAATCGTAGCACAAAGAAGAGTATTTGAAAGAACCCATAGCCATCCTTATGGTGAAATTCAGGACTAGAAGCCAAAACAATTTCCTCACTATTCGTCTCGTCTTCGATCTGTGGTGGGTGTGTGGCTGCATCGGTAGTGGGATTTCAATCACGGCGTCCAGCTTGGAGTTTCTTGAGTTTAAGAAAGTTCTCCTCTTCAAAGGAAAAGTTGTTATCAACCTTTTTCATACTAAATTTGCCACACATTACACGGTTCACTCTAACTGGTTTGGATTTTTGAACTTCTAAGAAAAGAGCCCACACGATATTATCAAAGACCGTTATCAACAGAGGAAATAATGTAGCACGAGCATAGACGGAACCCAGAATGCATAAACCAGTACTAGCCTGAAGGATTGTACCTGTCATTATCTTATTTGCATTGCTCTGCGGCTGCCGCTGCCACCATCCCGATTTCCACCATTTTTACCGTCCCCATTTCTTCCACCACCACGGCCCCCATTTCCTCCAACACCACTACCCATATTTCCTCTAGGTCTGGCTCTGGGCCTGGCCAATTCATCGTTGCATTCTAAGTAAGTCCTCCAAATTATAACCCCCAAAAGTATACAAACCCACTAAAACAATTTACAGAACCCAATTTCTAACCCCTGTCTTGGAAAATATAGATGTTAGGATCTTTGCGAAGCCCTGTTCCAATTTCTTTTCGTCGGTGGAAATTTTCGCCTGACGCATGAACCTCGAGATTGAGGAAGAGTAGAGGTAACCTAAGGAAGGCTAGTAACATCGATAGCTTCTAAGATAAGGTTTAAAAGTTGGGTTCTACCGTGGGTTTGTATAGTTTCTTGGTTATATTGTGGAGGAATTACTTGGAGTTCTTTACAAGGGTGAAACTAAAACCGGCCAAATCAATAAAACCGAAAGAATGGAATAAAAAAAATTGGTTTGGTTTGGCTTTTTCTAACTATTGGTCTAGTTTGGTTTTTAATATTCCAATAAAAACAGGACCGGAAAACGTTATATTTATATATAAAGATATATTTTACATACATTATACATATATAGACAGGGTACCAAAAAAAAAAAACTCCTTACCCTTACCATATAAGGGTTACAATTATTGGTGGGCCAGACTATTGTTGTGCTAGAATTATTATTTGGGCTATTCTACATTCTTGTGATAGAGTTTTAATCTAAATTTGTACAGTAAATCTTTTGACCAAATAATAGAAAGAAAAAAAAACTAGTGATCCAGACCCAATTAACATTTACGATCCAAACCTAAAAAAAAAAAAAAAGTCGATTTATATATTTAGAAATCAGAATATAAAAATCGGACTGAACTGATTACACTAGGTTACATGGCACCTACAGCTTTAGGTATATTAATCCAATGACGTACTAGGTTTAAAGTATAAATATTATTTTCTTCAACTTTGGTTAAAATGTCCTTCAAGCCACAGTGATAAGGCACTCTCGGTTTCCCCAGAGGTCTAGTGTTCGAGTCCCGCCCCTCTTTCGTTTTTCCATTTTTTCCCAGTCGTCGTCGATCTTCATCTTCTTCCCGCAGAAACATTTTGCCGATCGTTTTCTCAGATCTTTTCATACAATTCCACTACCTAATCTCATCAACCATTTTCTGAAAAATTCACCATTAACTCCATGGATCCAGATCAGCTTCCTCCTTCTAAGCCCAGAAAGGTTTCCTAATTTAATTTCTTTGATTTTTTTTACTACCCGTTCAGTTTAGTTTCTTCTATTTCATCTGATTTTGAAGTGAAAATGTGAGAATTTCGTCTGATTTTGTTGAATTTTGTTTCTTATCTGTGCTAGGTTAGGTTTGCACCGAAACCCCCTACTGCTCGCAAGACACCGAAACGTGCTGATCCGAAAACGTATTTATTTTCCGTTTTCTGTTTTTCAAATTTTTTGTATATCGTGCTATATATTTACGTTTTGTGTTCAGTTATTGTATGCCGTTGATAATTGCAGTGAAATAGAGGATGAGGCTCCTGATGACGAAGAAGCCGCCGACTCTCTTCGCCGCTTGGTCAAAGTAAACATCTCCTCTCTCTCGATCGACCGAACTTTACGTATGCATATATTGAAGCGGAGTTTAATAATTAGGGGAGTTCTACAATAGATTTTATGAAGATTTGATAAAATTAAGGACTTGATTTTATCCATGAAGAGATTTCATAAAATCTCACATTTTTAATACTAAATTATTTTCACCGGTAGAAACTGTGGGTTTTCCATCACTGCAATTGTGGGTTCTATTGTGTATTTGTTGCAGGCTCGCAGAATAGTATTTCACGCAAAAAATCAACCTGACCGCTTATTTGTAAATCAAAATTCAAATTTTTATATATCAATTGATGTCCAATTTATATATGAATTTTTTTTTTTTTTTTTTTTTTTTGCGTTTCCACTGCCAGTGGACATATTTTAAACTCATTGCAAAGTATATAGCGTTTCAAAGACTCGAACCGTAGATGTCTCGTAATATTAACATCTGTTGAGCTGACCGAGCTAAAGGCAGATCTGTTGGTTTTTTGGTTATGTTTTTTATACTTGTACATTGGATATTTTATTCTTTGCCATTCGCCATTTTAAGCTTGGTCCTTCATTTTTCCTTATTTTAATTTAGACCTGTTATCGGAAGGTTTTATTACTATTTTGACCTTTTGGTGGGTTATGGGTTCCCAATGGAAAAGATAACAGTAATTAATCTCTCTCTTGCTCTTGCAAGATGTCTAAGTTGTTCCCACCTAAAGGCTGTTACATGTCGTACAGGCTGTTACTTATGTATCAGTCGATAATTTGCGGTCACCAATACCGTTGCGTTTCTACGTACGTCGATTTAAAACCCATATTGTACCTATTACAAGGGTCGATTTTTGTTCTATAGGAATAAACAAGAAGACATGAGATTCAAGTTTTTCGTTACGTTTACCAATTATGGAAAGTTCTATTTTTGAAGACCTCATAATATTGTTGAGTTAATCATATCAAAAGAACAATGCTACATGCACTAAATAATATATAAACTATTACACTAAATGGCACTACCATATCAATGCATTATTGAATACATGGATAGACATATCCATTAAAAAAGTGTCACATGCACATTTTAGTGTAATTTATATATTAGTTAGTGCTTGTAGCATTTATGATTTCGAAATGACTTAAAAACATCTAAAACTACGGTAACTTGACGCATAAAGCTCTTATTACTTACCTCAGATTGTGGGGGAGAGTTTATAATTGTGAAGAAATTAAAGAGCTTTTTGATAGATCAAGTGCATCTCCACAAACTGTTCAGTTGGTTTCATGCAATTGGATATGTTAAAATCGCCGTAAGAAAAGATATTGTAACACTTGGATTGATATTTCTTCTGTGAAATGGCAAGAGGGGATCCAATTCAATGATCTTTTCCCAGGTGGGAAAAATGTTTAACCAGTCTGCAAACTCTGAGTGACAACTGACAACGAGCGTATTAGCATATTCATACTTCATGAGCGCTGGCCTTTGATATTTAAGTGGACACCACAAAATGTTTTTATTCTATTCAAAGAGCAAAAGATTGTATGATAATATTAAATGATTCTAAATTCTTTTCACATAATTCAAGGACTGTTTGGGTACACCTTACGAGCGAGACATTTTCAAATTGATCATGGAATTGCTATTTCTGCATGTGCAGGAACGTCTGGGGAGGCGAGGACCTAAAGTTGAAAAGAAGTGTAAGTTTTTGTTGCATTGCATTGCATTTCCTAAATAATTTGCTCCGATTATGGTGTAGTTTTGCAGCTAGTTTATTTGTATCTAGTAGTATGGCGTCTAGAAAATAAAAAATTTC
The DNA here is from genome assembly GCA_036023075.1 of Gaultheria prostrata. Classification (NCBI taxonomy): domain Eukaryota; kingdom Viridiplantae; phylum Streptophyta; class Magnoliopsida; order Ericales; family Ericaceae; genus Gaultheria; species Gaultheria prostrata. The sequence continues at coordinate 16,400 of JAXBDA010003600.1, forward strand.
CTGAAGAAAAAGATGTTGAGGTGGTATCTGTGATGATGTTCCACGATACGCGACTCTGCACAAAAGAAATATTACCAAGTGCCTTCCGTATTTTTCTAACGACTTGACTTTCATTGCCAACAGTAAAAATAAAACGCATACAGCAATAGAAACTGGCAACTATGCCGCGAAATACAAGATTGAGCTTTGTAGTTGACGGCTAGGAACCACAGATTGTAGGCCTCGAGGTTAGGATTTATTGCCATGCAATTCAGGAAATCTGCTTATTATTTGTTCAACTGTTTTATTTGAACTTTCGCATATAGACTGGTAAATTGTTGTAGGTTCGTTTTGCTATTACTTTGTATGGAACATGACATTTCTCAGAATGGCCATGAGTAAACTTAAAGTAAGGCCATAATGTCAAACTCTGCATCTTCACTAAAGTGGATTAAACTTTCTATTTTGGTGTTCGAACTGTGCAGCTCCTGTGCAAGTTGCATTTGCTCATGGCTCTTCATCAGCTACCATAAGGTCGTATGGCGTACCTAGGGAAGGAAGTAGCAGTAAAAGCAACGGTTTGGGTTCAAGAGATTCTGCTGCTGATGACGAACAAAACCTCTTTTCTTTGCCTTCAACTGGCGAACCGTATGGATTAAGTAGTAGTTCTGAAAATGCTTTGGTTGCATCATCTCCGAAGATAGAGAAAGAGTACAAAGAACCTTGGGTGAAAAATCTGGGACTTTCATCTCTCTCTCTCTCTCTCTCTCTCTCTCTCTCTCTCTCTCTCTCTCTCTCTCTCTCTCTCTCTCTCTCTCTCTCTCATGTGTGTGTGTGTGTGCGTGTCTGATCATTTTTCCCTTAATGCCGATGCAGGATTATCACCACACTGACTATCCCATTACTCTTCCTTTGAGGCGGCCTTACTCTGGAGATCCAGGTTTGTTTTCACCTACTTCTCAACGCTACACACTCTTATTACAGAATTATAGGATGTCGAGCGGTTTGAAAAAAAAAATGCGAAAAATGTTATTGGGTTTCAAGTGATCTTTCATGATCCTCTGCAACAAATTGAGGCAGGTAAATCCATGGTAACAAATGAGGATAATGGTCAGATAATATTTGCAATTGACTTCACTGGGTTCACCACCATGTGATTTGAAACATTAGCTGCATTATCTCTTTTATAAGGGTAGCAGTGGTTGATCTCTTTGTTAACTCCGGTTTTTGATGCATATAAGAGTACTGAACTACTGATTACTGAATGCATAAACTCATCATTAGGACTTTGATTTATGCAAAAACAAATGTACAATTGTGGAGAAAGTAACAACAATAAAATGAGCAAAGAAAGGGGAAGTTTGTTACAGAAATGGAATCATCCCCAAAAGATGCAGATGCCCGGTAGCACCATGATTATTCGTAAATGTTTTTTCCTTTTTTGCATTATGATTTTGAGTATGGTTTCTTGTGTTTTGCAATCAGAGGTTCTTGATGAAGCAGAATTTGGGGATGCTGCCGATAATTTGGAGTATGATGAAAATACCATCAATCCTGCATTGGAACTTGGCCTTCTGGTTTGTTATCTGATAAAAAAAAAAATCTCAAAATTACTTCTAATTTTTGCTAAGGGGACCCGTTTTTAGTATCAGTCACTTGTCATACTAAAAATGCTGGACAGGAGGAAACTGACAAACCGCGGATGCTTTTTCTCCAATTTCCTCCTAATCTGCCCCTACCAAAGCGATCAGCTGGTGTTGCTTCAGCCAGTGCAAAGGGGAAAGAAATAGCTGGCAAATCTACTTCAGTAGGGGATACTGGTGCTTCAGCTGCTGCTAAGGGCAAAGGGATAATGAGCAGCCCTCCCATGCCATCGGAGAGAGGGAATGCTTCAAAGATACGCTGCGGCTTGGAAGCTTTGCCGGGAGGATACATGGGAAAGATGTTGGTTTACAAGAGCGGAGCGATCAAGTGGAAGCTTGGAGATGTCATCTATGATGTGAGTTATATTTCATCAGTGCCGTTTAACTTCAATACTTGCAATATTTCTCTGTTACTTCACTTTGATTGTGATTTGTAACATATTTCAAGGACTTTGAATGCATTGTTTCATAATTCACGTTTTACTAGCCTGTTGTAATAGTAATTTTTAGCTGTTTGTCGCCGAAGTCATGTAACTATGTCTTTGTTTTCATAATGAGTGGCTTCAGAGAGAACTAATTTTGATTGTAAAAAAAACTCGTCTTTTCGAGTGACAAAGTCAGTATTTCACAACAACGATTTTCAGGTATCTCCTGGTGTAAGCTGTGTAGCTGCTCAAGATGTTGTGGCGATCAACACCATTGATAAGGACTGTTGCGCTCTTGGAGAACTGGGCAAACGGGCTGTTGTGACTCCCGATACCGACTCCCTCTTGGACAATGTTATTGACTTGGATTAGATCCGACTACAAGATTGCCAGCAATGTGACCACGCAAAGTTGTAAAGGGTACTGCTAACATGGTGACCACGGTATAGTGCTGTATATTCGATACATTTTAGTAGAAATTTTGTGAAGATATGTAGCCGCAGTAACTGAAAATGCAGACTGTTAGTACCTATATAGTTCTGTTAATTAAGGTGTAGGAAATTCTCGACCTTCAATTTTCCCATGGGAAATCTTGAATGATCTAGTTCAGTTAGACTACCAGTTACTACATTATTTCACTGAGTTTCTTTCGCATGTACTCCCTCCGTCCCAAAATGATAGTCCACTTTGGGATTGCGTGTCATTTTCAATTGCTTATATTCTTTAACGTGAATCTCAAAAAATTTGCATTATGAAGCTTGTTTAATACATAGATCTTATTTAGTTCAATTATACAAAATTTTCGAAATTATTATAAATTAAAAGACATAAGCAGTTGAAAATGATGCATTATAAAGCTTGTTTAATAAATCTTATTTAGTTCTATAATACAAAATTTTCAAAATCACAAAATTTATTATAAATTAAAAAATATAAGCAGTTAAAAATGACACGCAGTCCAGAAATAGACTATAATTTTGGGACGGAGAGAGAGTATCCATAGTCTAAACCATAGTCAGGTTCATCTGACAGATTTTGGACTAATAATGAGGGGTACATAAACAAGTGCGTAATCCCACCACCGGAGTAATAGGGTAGGAAAAATATAGCATCAGTTCTTTTTTTTCTTTTTTTTTTATAATTGGACGCATCTCAACTGATTCCGGAGCCCTAAAGGTAATGACCAGGCATAACCCCAATGGCCTCAAGAGACAATTAATTCATATTTTGGGGGAGTGGTTGACTAATGACTACATGATATTATTGTTTGGTTAAAATTTCTCAAAAAAATTCTAAAAATAATTTTCCCTTTTTTTTTTTCCCCTATCCACTCATTACTCTCTCTTCAACCATTACTCACATTTTTCTTACTCATTACACCTCTCTCCAATCATTACTTTCATTTCTATCTCTATCTCTCTCCACTTATTACCCTTATCTCCAATCATTATCCCAAAAACCATTTCCAAAAACCAAATCGAACACTGTCCAAAAATATGTATCTCCAAAACTTATTTTTTTCAAAACTGACTACCAAACACTTTGCCCGGCCACCGAAAATGCAATCCCGTGCGAGTTTTAAGCCCATCGTATGAACTAATCAATTGAAGTAAACCTCATAGAGCTTCAAATCTCCGTAGATTTTACATGTAATCCACCTGGTGAAACCATTGATGGTCAAAGATCCCACAGAGAGAGAACTAAGGCTTTGAACAAGAAGAAATATAGTGAAGTTTTCCAAAATACCATACATAAAACCTGCCAAATCCAAAAGTACCCTTGCATATGCAAACTTGAGTCAGGTTAAAGTATCTTCAAACTGGATCCTAAGGGGATCACCTTTGTCATTTCGACAGATTAAGGTCAAGACGGTCGAGCCATACTGGCTCGAGTCACAACCACAACCAAAAGGACCACAATTGAGAGCATCAACGAAGTTCGGACAATTGGGTCTGTGGCTCCTCCTGTTGTCTCATCCACACGAGGTTGAAACAACCCGTTAACTAGCTTTGTAATATTCTCCATTAGTGTCATCACTTTCGCCTTGGTATTGTTAAAAATCCAATTGAGTATATCTGTTGCTGCATTGAAGCTATCAGATCCGTCACTTTGGTCATCAGGAGCACTTCTGTCAGCTGCATACATAAGGAAAATATCATGTGTATGATTTCCAGAGTGGTACTGTTTCACAAAATTCATCACTTGTATGCTGCAATTACTGGGATTTGTTAGTTGCAAGTAAGCAAAAAACAACCACCCATATGCAAATGCGTCACATTAGTTTACTAAGAAACTCTAATCTCATATGTGAACCACTATAACCAAATCGAAACTTTTAAACTGGATCTTGACAAGTCCCTGATAACGTCATGTGGAAATTGAACATGACATTTGATAGCCAGTTAGACAAACTAGGTGTTATGCCTTGCCGATCAAAAAAGAAAAAGCATTTATGCCTCACTACGAAGTTTTTTTTTTTTTGAAAAGTACCTCATTAAAAAGTTCTTTGGCAACACAGAGAGCCCAAGAGTTTCTTTTCAAATAAAGAAATCCATTACTATTGTCCACCAGTGCTTAATATGAGACTACAAACAGCATAACAAGTACCTGAAAGGTAGATTGAGAGGGAAGTAGAAGAGGGGTGAGAGCCACGCTTTTGGGCACCAGAAAAACATAATACGGTAAATTCAGGACATCGAACTACAAAGAGAGCTCAATGTAATTGAAACATAAATTTCATTAATTGTTTATAGAATTTGAAGGAACCTTTAATCAGTGACTCTCTGAGCTCCCGTACCACCTCGTTGTCCAAAACAGCATCCCAAACAGCTTTATCAGAGGACAATGACATCACCATCCTCTACACAAATAATTTAAATGCTACTACAATTTAGAAACACAAATTCAGAAATAGAAAGTGAAAAGGGAATGAAGATAAAATCTCTGTACATGTGAGGTGAGGAAAATTGATTTTACAAGGAAATGGGAATTTTAGCAAATTTTTGTCTTAATTCCTTTAGACCAAACACTGATGCTTGGTCTTGTACTCAGACATTACATGCAAACTTTAAGAGTTAATAAACCAAGGCACCTGAATAGCAGGCTCAGTGTGCAATAGATGGAAAGCATCGTAAACTCTATCATATCCATGACACTGCAACATCCTTGGATTACAGAGATTGAATGAGGGTTCAATCCAATCTAACTCTCTCCCAACCGAAGAAACTCGGTTCATCCTTGGACTTGCAATATCTTCCACAACACCCATGTCTGAATTATAAGGAACTCTTCCCGTGATGAGTTTTGAAAAGGAGGTCGGGTCAAGGACCCTACAAGTACAAAACAGTCCCAAATAATGCACCTTATCAGTATGTAGGAGAGATCCAATACAAACCAGATTTTAACAATGCAAGAAACAAATTTTCCATAACAGATTTTCCACTGGCTAGTAATCATTCAATTCAGACTGGTTAACCATTGTGGATATTAAACCTCATCGTCTAAGTCCTTTGTTACATGTTGCAACATTTCTAGTTCAATAATCACCTTGAAGCACAAATCTACAGTACATTTACACATGAAACACTAATATTATACAGGAAATTAGGTGTGACACCTTGTAAACACAATTTACTTTAGAAACCAAAAGAACAGTAAAAGACATTAATAAATTACACATCCCTGTGTATTGACATGGGAACCAGATAAATTCGAGCCTTACACGCATACCCAAATCAATTCCACACGGTCCACATCTTCCCTCAAGATCATGAATAATACACTTCCCCCTCCGTGCAATGTTGGTCTACCTAACAGAAGGAAACGGGTGCTTTCAGCACCAATTAGTTTTGAACTGTCAAGAGAGCTCAAGCCCATAAACTGTACTTGAAGCCCCAAGTGACTTTGAACTGTCAAGAAAGCTCAAATCCATTCTATTCTTTGCCAGGGTGGGAAGAGTACTTTGTTTTCGATTGCCATGTAGCAAATGAATAAAAAGCCAATATCTAACAGTGTCTGGCAACGTCTTGTGTACAGAATCTCCATTCTTCGGAACATCCATTAAACTCTTGGAGATTAAAGATTACGAGGATGCTAAAATATTCAACTCACAGGTTTAATGGATGTCAGCTTCCATGTTATATCATGTTTTCAACAATCATCATACGTCCATTCATTAAGAAATAAGGACTTTGTATAGCTTGAAACTATTAGTTATGTAGGAGGCTTGTTTCCCTAAAGTTAAATGAAAACACGACTAATCTTTCGTCTCCTTGTGCTCTAGAAAAATGAAGTTCAGAAAGGGACACTAACCGAAAATTCACTATTTCAGTCATGTACTGATACGAAGCATAGGGTTCCTCATATTTAACCCCACAATTTGTCATCGCCATCGTCTTCACATCATCATTTATGAATAAAAATTTACTTAATGGGACTTGGGACAAAAAAGTGTTGACAAAAACCTGTTTGAGGAAATTTAATCATTTGGGTAAACTAAGGCATGGGTCCAATACATTCATTATCAGCTATTACAAGACAAAGACATAAAATGAAAAAACAGGGTTAACAACCGGATAACTGGTCATCTAGCCAATCATCGCGGTTGTCGGCATCAGTAATTGTTCACGTACGGTTAATTTACTACAAAACACACACATCATATATCTTTCCAAATTCATTCCTTTTATATTTTCCTTCTGTGATTGAATTTTAGATTCATCTTGCACCTTCTGCTCATCTTAAATTGAATCAAGAAACCCAAGAAAATAAGAACATTCAAAAACGTGAATCTGCGTACCATATTTCCCTAATGGCAGAAAGAAAGAACAGAAACATAGTATATGAGAGATTAATCCATGAAAAATTGAAGCAATTTCAAAGAGCTTACTGCTGAATAGCAGAGACAGCATGTTGAACTTCGTCCTTCGATGGAACCGACCCAAATACAAAATCATCATTAAAAGCATAAGATGAAGCCCTTTCTTCATCTTCAATCCCATCTACGTATTCCCACTCGAACTCATCACTATATGTCGGAGACGAACAACAATGCGTCCATGTCGGAGATATCGGGAGATTATGTGAAGAGGAGAGAGAGAGGCGATTGGAGGTGTTGATTTTGTAAGTGGGTTTGGGTGTGGTGGTGGTAATAGCGTCGTCCTCGTCGTCGGCGGTGGTGGTTGAATGAGGAAAGGGCTCTTGGGTTGCTCCGCCGACACTAGTCCTGACCGTTCTGCTCTTATGAAGGGTTTTAAGCATCCCTCCGTGCCCACCGCCGCCGCCGACTCCTCCCCTCATCCCTCCGTTTCCCAGGGGATTTTTGCTTTCTCTTTCTTCTGCCTCACCATTTACTTTTATATACCTGAAATTTTAAGCAAAGACACACATCACATTAAGGCACATTTAATTTCCGATGACTATATCTCAACCTGTGTTTAGTACTTTATTCAAAAGGATAGTTATCTTTTTCTTTTCCTGAAGGAATGATTTTCGCACGCATTTTTATTTTATTTTTTTACACTGATCATGTCCAGTCCCTTTGAGGGATTGGAGGGTATTGTGATATTGTCTAGCCTAGCCTAGGGTCTAAATGAACCGAGCTGTTCGTGAGAAGCTCATGACTCGGCTTTTTAAGGCTTGGTTCGGCTCGTTTAATAATTAAACGAGTCGAGCCTGGGCTCGAGTTTAGGCTTGTTTAGTGGACGAGCTCGATAAAGCTCGGCTCGGCTCGTAAAAGCTCGGTTCGTTAAGTAAATTACATTGGCTCAGCTCGTTTAAGGCTTGGCTCATTTACGAAGAGCTGAGCTCAAGCTTGATTTCTGGCTGGTTTACTTAACGAGCCAAGCTCAAGCTCTACAATGCTCGGCTCGTTTACACCTAGTCTAGGCCTTTTGCGAAGCCTTCTCATGTATGTTTTGAAGATCGAGACCGTTGATATTTTAAATCTCGCAGGGTTAAATGTAATCCATGTCGAAAGTAAATCTGATTCAGAAAGAGAAACCGAGCTGACTTAGTATCCAAAGGCCCTAAGTGAGTAAGATAACATACGAGAGGGAACTTTTAGAAATGGAGTTCTTTCCCGAAAAGAGGTCCACACGATGCGCACTCCTGAAGGGCACACAAAATCCATGGCAAAAAATGGACGTATTAGTTGTGCAATAGGCACGCTAAAATTCATGTTAATCAAATGGAGTATCGTTTAATGTGTTTTCAACACATATTTATCCACATAAAATGGATTTTTATCTAGTGTTGTAATATTTTCTAAACTTATTTTTCTCAAGATAAATGTGTTTTGAGAATACATTAAACAATACCCGATTAACATTTGCTTAATGTTTTTTATGAGATTTAAAATACCAGCGGTCTAGATTAACGAACGGACCGGAAAGGATCCCATCCCCCTTCTTTTTTTTACGACTACACTCCTATTTTTGTTTCCTTCATGTAAGCTTTCATGAGTACATCTCATAAATAAAAATAAAAAACTTTCATTAGTACATTTATTTTTTTTTACATTAAGTGTAAATGCACATTACAACATGACACAAAGTGCAATCATACAAAATAGAGTGTGAAAATAAATTTCCTTTTCTCACTCCCTTTTTATCTCCTCTCATTTTTGTCTTTATTTATATTTTTATGAAATTGATAATAATATTATTTGATTTGTTAAACAAAAGGAGTTGTAGTAATATTCATATAATATACCTTTCTCGGCCTTTTGGCTAAGATCAAGTAATATTCATATAATAGATTGCCGATCCAATATTATTTGATCTGTGAAACAAAAAGAGTTGTAGTAATACTTTTGACTGAGATCAAGTAATATTCATATAATAGATTTCCAATCCAATAAAATCATATTATAGATTAAGCATAAAAAAAATCAACTGAAAGAAATTTACGTAAAAATCTTATAGTACTGGATTTAAGATTTACGTGACCAATGTTTTGTTGATGGATTTGGCCTAAAAAATAACTACGGTCGTGAGGCTCAGTCCAAACACAAAAGTGTGAGAGTCAATTTTATAAAAGAAATTTCCGTAAATCCTATATAGGAGTACTATATTTATCCATTCTTCTACTAATTTTTATTTTTTTTTGTCTTCTTTAATTTCGTGTTTTGGTTCGTTTTTTCTGAATTTTTGTTAAATTCACGCTATAATTTTTGAATCAATTATCCCTCTCGACCAAAGGAGTCTAGAAGTAAAAACTTATGCCAAAGGCAAAAAAAAAGATTCATTAAAGATGAAAAATTATCAAACAACTATTTTTTTTGTCTAAAGTTTTGTCTTACATGAACTTTTTTAACTTCGGCACGCAATTTTATATAATTTTGATTCCTCTCGTCGACACGGATGCTCAAGGAGAGTTGCCGACACAGATGTCCAGACAAAATATCGAGAAGAAATATTTGATTCCAAGCATCTCAACAAATATTAACCCATCCGATTTATACGCGTGGGACCTACACATATCAGATGACTTTAAACACATCTATGTCTGGCTTTTTGTTTGAGCATCGGTGTTCAAAGCACTTTTCGGAAAGCAAAACATGGAATATTTCAAACAAAAAAACATCAAGAGATTTCGGAAAAATAAGAGACCAACAAGAGGCTAGATTTGGATGGAGATGTTTCGTAGTTTCACTTATATGATTATTTAAGACATATTGCATAAAAAGCGCCTTTTTTTTTTAATTTCTGGGTTGCCATAAAATGGATTACCCAGGCAAGTTAATGGCACGCAACTACAAGGTTTTGCCGGGACGCATTATCACCACCAGACGCCAATTCTAATTCTTGTTGTAACGTGGCAGGAACCTTAATTTGTGACATACTAGAATCATTTATCTTTGCTTTGTTTTTTTTGAGGAATAAGAAGAAAATGCATTAAATCAATCACCACCACAGTACAGAAATCCGAACAATTTTTCTTTGCTTTATATTGTAAATTTGACGGAAAGAGTCCAAGAGAGCAGAGGGGCCGGAGCCCAAAGGCAGGATTTTTTCGAAGGAGGAACAGGTTATATATTCTGGAGCAGGAGCGGGGCTCTATAAGTTGATGATATATCTATATAGTATTTTCTATATAATAATAGAATTTTTTCAAATTGTAGCCAAGGCCGGAGTCAGGATATTAATTTATCCTGGGCTAAACTAAAATGTAGTGACTATTATATATATAATTTCTATCTATTGAGGGATCCCTCACATTGTATTGGTGTAGATCTCATAGATCGGGATCGAATTTCGATGATCAGAACCATTCAATATATTTAAAACGTGTTCTTAAGGGTTCCTGCGAGAAATCATAAAAAAAAATTGACTGAAAAAGGCTTGATCTGAGTATCTTTTTCACAAAAATGCATATATTTTAAACACATTGAACCGTTTTGATCATCAAAATTCAATCCCGATCTATGAGGTCCGCACGAAACCGTTGTTGGGTTGGGCTAAAAACATTTGGGCTAATATTTTACCTCTAGATTTTTCTTGTTTTGGGGATGTCACTAGGGCTTAAGCCCAGCACATCCCAATTGTAGCTCCCCCTTGATTGTAGCAGAGGTGACAACCCTCCCCCGCTTCATCCTTGAAATAGAGGTAAAAAAAAGAAGTAAAGTTCGAAATCTGGTAAATTCGTTGGACTAATTCCTTGATACTCATTCTCTTTTAGTTTAATTAAATAGCTACACTCACCATTTTCGCAATGTATATTCTTTTCCGGTAAAGTTTCTATTTGAATAGCTATTGCTAAAATATAGTATCAATGAATAGCGTCAAATTGCTATACCATAGTATTGCTTCAATGGTGCAAAAGATATTTCTCCTAATTTTCACAAAATGTCAAATTGAATTGAAAAGTCCCACGATGACCGAGGTAAAAACAAAAAAGTATGCAAATTATAGCAATAGTTATACATTGTGCTATATTTGGCACAACATATAGCAATATTAAATATAACATATGTTTTACCTCACAATTGGCAAGTGAAATTTGGAGTATATTACATAGCCATAACAATACAAATAACATGTCATTGGAGATGTCTATTCTTTCTTATTGATTAAAACTACACGACGAATGAAGTAAGGGTGAGGGGAAAAGCCAAAACGCTAAAAAAAAAAAAAAAAAGAAGCCAAAACGCCAACAAAACCAAAAGAGACAGAAAAATCAATAGAACCTATATACCTCTCTAAATCCCGAAAATATCTAACAAATGTCTCACGAGTGTACATAAAGTGTTCTAGTTTATCTCGAGAGCGTTGGATTATCCACGAACTGTTCAAATGAAGATCAGGCGAATGTCCTTAGAGTTTCCAAACAGTGCCGGTGTCTATGCTACATAGGGTAGAAGCAATAAGACCATACCAGGAGATATCATCAGCCAGAATTCACAAGGATAGCTGAAGTTAATGCAAACATGTGAAAAACATAAGCATCGTCTTTAATCAAACAAGCCCAAAACCTTAATGGAGCGGATCTGTAAAACTAGTGAGACGTCTTCTCATATCAAAGTTCAAATTAAATGGATCTATGTCAAAGCACAAACAGAGCTAAAAAGTCCAAAGGGTACTTGCCAACACTAGAAAACAGAACTTTATAGGAAAGAAAAGCACAATCCAGAACAAGGTCCCAAAAAATGCATCAGTGCATCCCCTCTGCAGCAACCAGTTCACTCAAGTGCATCCCCGTACTCCTGAAAATGCAAGATTAATATATCAGTTTACACAGAGAATAATATGGGACATCTGAAGCATCACCATAAAATATATTTCTGTCCACAAACAAGTGAGAAAAATATAAAACTCCATAACAATTGAAGTAAAACTGATTATGAAGCAAGACAGCAAAGCTAACAATTTCAGGTTCCCACCCATCCCATTGTTGTTCACGGGTGCCTATTACATTACCTCACTATCCACTAACTCTGCTCCGAGCTAATGCTGTAATGCATATAGGCCCATATTAGAGAAGTCACCGTGTGTTTTCCACATGTTTCCAACAAAACTAGATGAGCATCACGTCCCTAGGTAGAAAGGCACCAGCCAAATATTAAAGGGGACAACTAACAGACATATTTCAAAAACTACTCAAATCTGAGAAATATTTTCTCCCTCCATTAGATGATCTTGCACCTATAGCTTAAGAAGCATCCCCTCCCCTCTTTCTTCCTACATGCTACTCCCCTTTATCTCCTACAAACAAACAACACAGCCTCAAATGTCCATTCCCCTCTTGCCTGATCCACTCCGTTCGATCAAATACCCGTTAGTAGACTCAGAAATAACAACTCAACTCCTATTTGGGGTGGGCTACCTTAATAGTATTTGGCATCTTATAACTGATGAACCGTCAGAAATTCAATTGAGTCTCATGCTAACATTTTCCTCACCATCTTAACCTAAGGTTTTGATTTCCCTCATCTCCTAGCATACATCTCCATCATTCCCTATTGGACCAGATATTGCTTTATTGGCCTACCTAACAATACTAACATTTAACATTGCATAGGAAGTAGTGGAAGACAAAAATAGAGAAAATCACCAAATATAGCCATTTCTGAATAGACCCTAGAGTATGGAAGATAACTAGCAGGCAACAGTTTAGTACTAAAAGTGAATATCCTCTGTGCCCAACTCTCCCTTCTCTAAACTTCCAACCGTAATTCTGCAAATTATTCACTGCACTATGCAAGTGCCTATATATCACGATGAAAATGTGACTTTGAAGAAGATAGAGGGTAAATATAAAATCAGTTGCTTGCTAGACATGACCTCTTAAGCAAAGACATATAGGGTCAAAATATTCTGTAGAGGGTAGCCAGAATCAAGGACGGGCAGTTGGAGCAAGATGAGGATGCGGTAAAAAGTTGCTAAGCATCTCTATACTATGTGGATATTGATTTTGAACGCCCACTAATGGAGTGCATATTTTAAAAATACTCATATGGGTGCCTGATACATACTGAGTACCTGTCCGACAACATTTTTTAAGTGCCCGTGCTCCATAGGACTTACTTTTCCTTTTCCTGTTCCAACCAACAAATCTGTAAATGAAGCACCAAGCTGTCACTACCTCAATACCATAATCTGATAATAGATGCCTTCTACATGTATATACAACAAGAGCTACTTTAGTACTAAGACAAACACAGCACGTTTACTAAGCTCTTCTACAATTTATGCTTTCATACTCTAGAGCCTTTTCCCTAAAATGATTGTAAGCTTGAAAGAGCAAATTCAATTTATATAATAGTAATGTTTATAACCTTCCCATTGGATTTATGCCAAATATTCAAGTACCTAGTATCAAGAAAGTGTGTTTTTGAAAAATAAAGAGGAACCGTGAAGGCGTGAAATGATTTTGGGTTCGTTCCGGTTTTCTGTTTTTTTTTTTTCACACCTAATATTGTGAGGTACACATCCGTTAACACGGATGAAAAAGGATGCATCTGCACATTTTTTAAAACCAAAAGGAATGCAGATTCAACAAATTAAACCACACGGGGTGTAAATGAAGTTTTCCCTTAGCATTTCAACAATCAAATGCCACCCGTTGCAATTGCATCTAGATTTCACCTCGAGTGGAACAAGGAATTGAGAGAGAGAGAGAGAGAGAGAGAGAGAGAGAGAGAGTAAACTTCAATCTTGCAAGGCAAAAGAATCGAGATATATTGATGATCCAATTACGACTCATAACAAACAATCGTTGACGAAAAGTATCAGTAACGACACTCATAAATCAGTATCTAAAACAAGCAATTATTTGATGATCCAATGCCGAAGAATCTTGAAACCTCCCTAACTCCTACTTTCCAACTACGTAACTATCACAGGCATTAGGGAGGGATTTCTTTTATGAAGAACAATTTCATTCGCCTTTTGATGTGACACCTAGCTTTGATACCAAATCACATTTTATCTAAACACAGTGAATTCACCATTACCAATTTAAAAATCTAAATTTACTAAATTGGAAACCAAAATACTCCCACCATTGCCAACTGACATTGTCACATTCTCTTTCCTAGAAATTTTCACAAACTAAATAATAGAACGAATGCGATAATGGAAAACAAATCAAATTAGGAAGGACTTTCGTATCCACCTCCTTGGAGAGAAATTTGAACCCTACTAAAATCATTTTCCCCTATAGGATCAGGTAGTGTGGAGGTGGATCGTGGTATTTAACAGGACGTTGGCCTATCTGTCGTGTGGAAATAGGCAAACAATATGCATAAGAGTAAGCATTGGGCAGATCCAAAAGAGAATGGCCAAATGTACTTGAGAATATCATCACTAATCTGTATAGTTAATCCCAATAATTCATGATTTTAGAATCTTTCTTCAACTTCAGAACTTAGAGTTATGCCTCCTAAATTAAGCACAAGTTCAAAAGATGAATACCAAACAAAAGGGACACTACAATCATGGGATTCATAGCATCCCAACAACAGTTTGAAGCCCTTCTTATTACCAATCTCTAGTACCATTTTATACTACCATTTTACTTATATGCAACTAAATCATCATTCAAACACATAACTCATGGCATTCTCTTCCCATATTTCTGAAAGCAATCCTTACGCACGAGTTTACCGAAAACGATAACAAGCATTAAGAAAACAGGAAACAAAAGTAAACAACTACACAAAAAGGAAAAAAAACAAAATGTCAAACACGCGAAAAAATAAAATAAATCCCAAATAACTTTTCTTGTAAACCAGCCGCAGAGCTTACCGTTGTTGAATTAATTTTGTCGGGTTTCTACCAAGACGCTTTCTTGACGCCCATCAAAGAACCAGAATTCGCCAATCCACGAAAAACGATACGAGACATCCGAAACAACTCGTAGACGGAACGAGGGCGACCCGTGTAAATACACCGGTTTCTGACTCTGCCAAATGAACTGTTTCTGGGTAACTTGGACAGCTTGAGACGGTGTCTATCCCGTAATTCAGTCGGAAGATTGGGGTCTTTACAAATGGCTTTGTAAAGGTTTCGTTTCAATTCGAACTTGGCGGCGAGCAATCTGCGCTTGTTGTCTTGTATGTTTCGCTTCTCGGAGAACTTGCTGGGTTCCTTTGGAGTGGAAGAGTAGTGAAGGATTGAGGGGAATGGAGTGCGAGGAGAGAGAGTGGTGTGGTTGAGGGAGGAGTGGTATCCGATGATGCGCCAGAGGATCAGCAATGGCGGAGGCCGATCGGCGAAACATGTTGGCGAAACCCATTTGCAGAGAGAGAGAGAGAGAGAGCGCGCGCGCGCGAGACTTCGATACAGGCCAGGCTAAAATGGAAAATTCATAAAATTTAAAATTAGGCGGGTGATTTTAGCTAATGGGAAAATCAGGTGCTAAAATCAATTTCTTTTAGCAAGGGTTGATTTTAGCATTTCCTCATTCACTAAAATCATTCACTTAATTTTATAAGTTTTCCATTTTAACAAATGGGAAACTCAGCCTCACTTACAAAAAAAAAAAGATACTTCAATTTCGAAGAAATTTTTTTTTAAAACAAAAAAAGTGAAAATGGGCGATCAGCATAGCAAGTTAGCAAAGCAATCTCATGGGTGTAACTATTGGAGTTCCCGACCGTGGAATGTCTGTTGAGCCATAGTCACTATCTGAGAGGACATGCAATATCATGGGCGTGACCATTAGAGTTTCCGATCCTACTGTGTAATGTCCGGTTGAGCCATAGCTACTATCCGAGCGGACATGCCGTCACCTGGTGGTGGACACAGGGGGGGCGGGGGGGTGTTTGGCCCATGCACTCCCCCCAATTTTCTTCCTATATTTAGTGTACTTTTAGATTTTTTTGTAATATTATTGAAGAATGGTCCCTGCAAATTAAGTAAAATTGGCATTCCTGCGTCCACCACTGCCGTTATCACAGCACTACCTAGGCGACTAGTTGGCCAAAGGTCCTCCACGCAAATCCACACGAGTCTCAACAATTGGCATGGGAGAGATTCAAACTTGGGAGGTCATGCACGAAGAGAGAGGAGAATCTTATCTCATTCACTTTGGCCAATTAGTGGTTCTATAGAAGAAATTATCCGGTGATGGTTTTAAGTATTCTAAATCGTGTATTGGAAATGCGAGACCCAACTGTGATACAGTAAGGATTAAAACTCGTCTTTACGATGCCGTTTTTAAAAACAAACACCTCACGTCTTGAAGATGCGAGGCTATTTTTGGTAAATTGGAAAAGAAAGGAAAAAAAATAATAATAAACAAAACTTTTTCTTCCTTTGTTTGGATTGAGAGGAAAATGAGAAAAAAACTAACTAGTACTATACTATTTTAACTAAAAAAAATTCTCTTAACTTTTTTTCTCTTTTCCTTTTTTTTTTTTTTTTCCTTTCCTTTCCCTAGCCATTATTTGGTTGGAGAGGAAAATGAGAGGAAAAATAACTAAACTAACTATTTTAACTAAAAAAATTTCCTCTTCCTCTTTAAGACCATGTGTAGCAGCATAGCAAAAGGAGCATCTTAGCCTTTTTACCCAACCAAAATCCAAAAAAACCATTCAAATAACGCCATTCTCCTCCTCCCCCTCCTCCTCCTCCTCCTGTACAAGAACACGTTTCAGACTCTGTCTCCCTCTCCCTCTCACGTTTTACGTCTGCAAGAAAGGCCACAATCAAACTCGAGGCATCCGGATCAAACCCTTAACGATCGACGTTGAAAGCTCAAGCACCGACAGCGCGAGTTCTGTCTGGATCGAAACCTTGAGCGGCGAAAACTTAAGCAGCGAACTACTGTGCCAATCGACGGCGACTGTCGACTTCCGATCGATGACGAATGGTAAGTTCCAATCGACAGTGGTATGGTCCGATGGGTTGGTACTGGGTTTTGTTTTCTGATTCATCTATACATACATATATATGTGTAGTATTTTTGTATTATTTTACTTGTGAATAAGTAAAATAGATAATATTGTTGAAGTGTTGAAATTGACATGGATAGCCAATGGAAAAATTATGCACTGTAGCACTAGCATTTTTTTCTCAAATTTTACCTAAACTGATGCACTTGCTCTAACTTTGTTAAATCTTTCCTCTCTTTTATTTCCCTTTCTTTCCCTTTAGAGCAACCCAACAATAACTCCTCAAAAAAGTTTGTGAACAGTGCATATATCTATTATAACTTGACACTTTTTCTATCAACACTCCAACAACACTCCCTATTACCCTCCCTATTTTTAATAAATT
>JAXBDA010003601.1:0-33666 GCA_036023075.1 Gaultheria prostrata
GCTACTGATGTGCACATACCTCATAAATTCGCTCCTCGAGCAAAACGTTGTGTTTTTCTTGGATACCCGGTTGGCCAAAAAGCTTACAAGCTCTATGACCTTGCCACCCATAAAGTCTTCACTAGCCGTGACGTTATTTTTCATGAAAATATTTTTCCTTGTGAGTCCACTCCATCCGCTGCCCCAAATTCAGCACCTGTACTCCCTCTTTTTGTGCCTGATTCTGCCCCTTTAACACTAGAACCAGTCCCTTCCCAACCACCTGTCGAACAAGAGCAGCCTGTTCTATCCCATCCCTCTAGCCCTCCTCCCCCACCAACCTTACGCCGTTCTCAACGTCCTCATGCCCCTCCTCCGGCTTTACGCGATTATATTTGCAACCAAGTAACGTCTCCCACACCATTGTTGTCATCGTCGTCTAGTCCCCACAAAGGTACGCGGTATCCTCTTTGCAATTTTATCTCTTATCACCATTACTCCCCACAGCATCGCTCCTTTGCTGCTACTATCAGTTAGGATATTGAGCCTTCCTCTTATCTCGAAGCAGCTTCTCATTCTCATTGGCAAGCAGCAATGCAATCAGAACTGGCCGTTTTGGAAGCAAATCACACTTGGTCTCTTACTTCCCTCCCTCCTGGCAAGAAACCTATTGGTTGTCGTTGGGTTTATAAAATCAAACGTCACTCAGATGGATCTATTGAGCGTTACAAAGCCCGATTGGTTGCCAAAGGCTATACACAGCTGGCAGGTATCGATTATCATGATACTTTTTCTCCCACTGCTAAAATGATTACTGTTCGTTGTCTTCTAGCTTTGGCAGCTGCCCAGAGTTGGTCTCTACACCAACTTGATGTACACAATGCTTTCTTGCATGGTGATCTCCATGAAGAAATCTATATGTTTTTGCCTCCTGGTCTTCAGCGACAGGGGGAGAACTTGGTGTGTCGCCTCAACAAGTCTTTATATGGTCTAAAGCAAGCCTCTCGTCAATGGTTTGCTAAGTTTTCTACAGCTATCCAAACTGTAGGTTTTGTTCAATCCAAAGCAGATTACTCGTTGTTCACATGTCGGAAAGGAAAATCATTTACAGCTTTGTTGATATATGTTGACGATATTCTTATTATTGGTAATGAGCTCACAGCCATATCTACTCTTAAGCAATTTTTGCATAGACGTTTCCGGATTAAAGATTTGGGTGATTTGAAGTATTTTTTGGGTATTGAAGTCTCTCGATCGAAGAAGGGTATTTCCATCTCACAACGGAAATACACTTTGGAAATTCTGAAGGATGGTGGATTTTTAGGTGTTAATCCTGTGAATTTTCCCATGGAACAAAATATGAAGCTCTCGGATGCAGGTGAGTTGCTTAAAGATCCATCTCAGTATAGGCGGCTTGTTGGACGCCTAATTTATTTGACTATTACCCGACCGGATATCACTTATTCGGTCCATGTATTAAGCAGATTCATGCATGAACCACGCAAACCACACATGGAAGCTGCCTTGCATGTGTTACGTTATTTGAAAAGTAGTCCAAGACAAGGTTTATTTTTCTCTTCTCAGAATGATTTAACCTTGCAAGCTTTTTCTGATTCGGATTGGGCTGGTTGTCCAACATCTCGTAGATCCACCACGTGTTATTGTGTTTTTTTGGGATCTTCTCTTGTTTCCTGGCGGACAAAGAGGCAGAAAACCGTATCTCTCTCCTCAGCCGAAGCCGAATACAGAGCTATGACAGGAACATGCTGTGAATTATCTTGGTTACGCTCATTGTTGAAAGATTTGCAGGTATTACATCCGAAACCGGCATTGTTATATTGCGATAACAAGGCAGCCTTGCACATAGCAGCCAATCCTGTTTTCCATGAAAGAACCAGGCATATAGAAATGGATTGTCATTTTATTCGAGACAAAATACAAGACGGTTCGGTAGTAACCAAATATGTTGCTTCAACAAATCAACTTGCAGATGTATTCACCAAGCCATTGGGAAAGGAAGCTTTCTCAGTCATGATACCCAAGTTGGGAGTTCTTGACATTCACTCTCCAACTTGAGGGGGAGTGTTGAGAAGATCTTTGATATCCCGATATATATGGGATAGATTGTATTGTATTTTCTGTAATATCTTTAGATTAAGATTTTATTTAGATTACCTAGAATAGAATAGCACAATTATAGGAATTCTCTTGTATAAAGTTGTATCCTCTGGTTCAATAAAATTTACTTCACCAATATAGACATTATAGGTAACTCATTAAAGTGCATTCATCCTTAGCTAGCTAATTAAGTTCTTAGCACATAAAATAGGGCCCCATATGTGTTTATGTGTACACTTTAGCAAACTATTTTTAGATAGTGCATTATAGATGCTCTTATTGAGATGATTTTTCACGAGGCCGCATGATAAATTATTTAAAATTAATAAAGGGGTCGAATTCTCATAGGCCGATTCGTGCTCATCGGTGCCCTTGGCATCGGTACCCATAGAATTATGCTACGTGCACGCATATAGGTAGATTGACATGAGTGTCAATTGTGTCATATGTTGAAGCAAAATTTTCTTAACTAATTGCGTGTTGAAAATGCTATTACCATATGGTTTACCCAACTACAATACTACTATCAAGACATTCTTTTCTCCCTTTCCTTCGGGGACGTATTTGGATGACCCAAATAGGGCTGCAAATGAGCCGAGCTATTCGTGAGTAGCTCGCGACTCGGTTCGTAAAGGCAAGACAAGGCTCGGCTAGACTCGTTTACTAATCGAGCAAAGCTTGAGCTCGAATTTTGGGCTCGTTTACTAAACGAGCCGAGCTCAGCTCGGCTCACAAAAGCTTGGCTCGTTTAAAGAGGCTCATTAAGTAAATTCGTCTGGCTCAGCTCGTTAAGGGCTTGGCTCGTTTACGACCTAGCCGAGCTCGAGTTTTGGGCTCGTTAAGCAAACGAGCCGAGCTCGAACACTACAAAGCTAGGCTCGGCTCGTTTGCAGCCCTAGACCCAAATACTCTCTATTTTTTTTTTTTTAAGGACACCCAAATACCATCAAGACATTCTCTTCACCCTTTCTTTTGGACATGTTTGGATTAAACAAAGGAAAGAAAGCATAATTTTTCACTTTGATTTGGTATCATATTATCTAAATTTTTTATCTTTTATTTTTATGTTTGTACACACAACTCCGTTCATTTGTCAAGAAACTAGTGGCTGAAAACTATTCCCAAGAAAATTACGGTCAAGTCAAGAACACATAAGAGCCTAATCTCATAAAAGTGGTGAGTCACCCAATTATATATTAAAGTCAGAATTTTCATCTTATACCCATAAATCAGAAAGGAAAACCATGCATGGTAAATGTGGACATAACTATCTCATAGAAACGGTACACACAAATTACTTGAATGAACAAAACTCTGGTTATTGAATATTGAGTTTATAGTGATTTTGTACCTAAAGTTGGGTGAGACCGTGACGTAGGTGGTATTTATACATCAATTAATAGAGGCTCTAGAGGTGGATTTCAGTGGCAATTTCTTCAATAGAAATGGATCCTCTTCTATTCAAGTTTTAGACTAGATGACACAGTTCAGATCTAGACCATACATTGGTATAATGGTCTGCATTTAAATTGTCTAGTCCAATCCAAACTGGAGAAGATCCAGACCCTTTTTCAAAACGTCAATATACCCATTTTATGTGTCCGTATAATCCTTGTTAAAGACCCCCACCCAAGAACGGTATAATTTGGAAATTCCACTTACTTGGTGACTAATCTTCGGAAATAATAAATATGTCTATTTTGGGCCTTTATGCACCTGTCTTGAGCCAACCCAACAATAATAATCGGAATCGTGTACTTTATAAAATTTAATCGAACGTTGATACATACATGATTGCAACAAATATTTACAAGGAAAAAATGGGCAACCTAACCTTACCTAAAAAAAAAAAAAAAAAATCTTCGGAAATATATTTACTTAAAAAAACTACTAGCACAACTTATATTGAATCAGGAGAGTCGAATTTGATCTATGGATCTTCACATATGCGAGGGTTGTCTAGGAGGACAATTAATTTGATCTGACGTAGGTAAGCATAAAGCATCCCTTTAATAGATGATGATTGATGAGTACAATAACTTTAGATGTACAAATACAAATATCCATATATATAATTAAGAACTATAACGGGGAGCTAATTATATTATTATAGAATATAATTAAGTATGGCCCTTCAAATTGTGCACGATTTACTTATAATAAAAAAAAATTTGAGCACGATTCGTATAAAATGATTTGGCGGATGATTTTTTTGGACTTTTGAGCAATAATTATTAGCTGAAAGTAAGAACAAAAGGAAGATAAAAGGCCATCATTCTTATTAAATGTCGCTTGACTCGCTTGTATAATGTTAAGAACGTGAAATAATCTCGTTAAATTTATTTCCCTTATGCTTAATATATATATATTTTGGATAATCGGATGTCCGGGATCGGGAATAACCTTAGTGGCCCCATGGTTTGGGATGGTTGGCCTCCGTGGAACTCGAACATACGACGTTATAGTCAATCACTTATTGCTTTCTCATGCTCACTTTGCCAATCTTTTGAGGTTCTCTTATATGTAGACAACGCTAGCAAATTACCATAATTCTATGGGTACCAAACGGAGTGCA
The DNA here is from genome assembly GCA_036023075.1 of Gaultheria prostrata. Classification (NCBI taxonomy): domain Eukaryota; kingdom Viridiplantae; phylum Streptophyta; class Magnoliopsida; order Ericales; family Ericaceae; genus Gaultheria; species Gaultheria prostrata. The sequence goes on from JAXBDA010003601.1 coordinate 4,673, forward strand.
CCAATGGTGCACAGCCCCGCAAGTAGGGTCCACTTTGGGTTCCACATAAATGATCAAAAGCATTCAATAATTTATTGAGTTGTCATTCAAAAAGCCATGTTGATCGGATCCCTGCAAGTACTCAATCAAATGTTCCAATATTAATTCATTCAGAATAACATTTGAAAAAATTATTTTAAAATTTACGAAATAATCAGTATCATTTGTACGAGACTCAGAAGTGGGCCTCACATGCCGGTCTATCCACCATGGTCTGAATTGAGCAAAATATGGTTGATCCCAATTTCCATGCTTAGCCTCTTGTAAAAACTTGGGAATTCAAAGTCACATGTCTAGTAAAAGATGAACAAAACCAAACAGATGAAAACCAAAACGAAAGTGGGGAATTCAAACTCACATGCGAAAGGAGACAAGACAAGTTTGCTCAATAGTTGGGACCTTTTACTCATTCAAAATTCTCCTGTTGTACTTGCAACATACTCCTAAATATGAGTACTAAACTAGACTTTGTTTAGCATTATTCTAGTCAAATAATCAATGCCATCATAGACTTATGGAAATTGTTGAAAAAATAAAACGCCAACACCAAGGCTTTGGCGGGAATGTGCATGTTTGTCTGCTACCCAACAATTGAGCCCCCCTTTCTTTTTCTTGTCCCCATAGGCTAGGCCATAGCTGAATACAGTAATATAGTATTTTTTTTATAACTAGATGTTCGGGTCACCTTGAGCGCACCTCGATTAATTCTGGATTCTGGAGGTAACGACTGAGCATAATCCCAGTGACCCCCAAGAGTTTGCTGATAAAGAGAATCAAACTTAAGATCTTAGGTGTGAGTAAACCCCTAAATCCCAAGGTAAAACCACGGTACCAACCAGGTTCCATTGCTTGGCTAATATTGATATACAAGTAACACAACAATGACAATACGTATATATCATCTCCAATAGATGGAGATGGGCACATGCATGCAGGAGGACGAGAGACAAATTTAACATTTGTCAACATTTGCAGAACTGCTAAATTAAGTTTTACCACTAAAATATCGTACATTTTTATTTTCGGATAAGCGGGTGCTCAAATCAGACTTACGTCTCTCGTCCAGATCTACTGGTTCCGAAGTCCTAAAGTTAAAGATCAAATAACTTTCAATAGATTTAAGGTTTTTTTTTGTTTGCTGACGGTGAAAATTGAACATGCTAAGTTAGAGATACATCCGTCTCAACGTCGGACTATTTGTATATTCATTCACACACACAAGCAGGCGTTCATATTTCAATAAAATTGCACAACTTTTACATGGGACTTTGGGTCTGAACATTCTAGAGGTATTAATGGCAGACATCCCCTACTCCTCTTTTGATTATTAATTTCTTTTAAGCCACATCCGAGCGGATTGGTGGTTCCATTGTCGTTGTTGTACAATTTTGGCGACTTTTGTATTTCTTTTCTTTTCTTTGTTTCTTGTATTTTCGGACCGGTAGTGTCCTTTTTAGTATAATAATATAAGTTTAATTTCTCGGTTCAAAAAAAAAAAAAAGTTGTTTCTTGTGAAAGAGAAAAAAAAGCCTTCGTGCCAAGATTAATTTATGTTTCCATTTTTTATTTAGGTGTCCTATTAGCAATCTCAAATAGAAGATTATTTACCAAAAAAAAAAACTGAAATAGAAGATGACTATGTTTGAGTAGAGGTTCATTGTGTGTCGGCGAACTTTGGATATTTTCTTTTATTTCTCACAAAATGAAAGGAAACTACGGATAACAATAGTAACCCGACCAAAAATATACTCCATCCGTTCCAATATTTTAGTCCATGTTACTATTCTAACTTGATGAAAAAAATATTTATATCTTGTAATATATAAGACTTTATATATGCAATATGAATCTTATTTGATCGATCTCAATTAGTTTTATTAAATTATTTTTTTGAAATCTTTAAAAAGTATTATAAATTGAAAGATATGGACAATTGAAAAGAGAATCGAAAAAGTGAAAATGAACAAAAATTTTGGGATAGAGGGAGTAGTAAAAATTCGCAATACAATATCACATGTGACTTCTATTTTTGTATTGCTGTTGATTTTTTTTTTTGTCATTCGTCATTCCTAATCTATTACATGAGGGAAGGGAGAATGAGACTCGATCCTGTGATGCAGTATGAGGCATCTAAGAGCTCTACCGCATGAGCTAGCCACAACTTGCTTGGATAAGATATGGTATTTTTTGTCATTAGATCATGCATAGTAAAGTAAATGGGGACGGTTCCACTATCACAACATTTGACACAAAATTAATCAGAGAATAACCACGCTGAGATCGGGAGCTGTTCAATTTGTTTAAAACATGTTTTTAAGAGTTTCAGTAAAAAAATCAACTCATCCGGATATCAGTAGCCATCCGAATGAGTTGATTTTTTTTATTGGAACTCTTAAAAACATGTTTTAAACAAATTGAACGGCTCTAATCATTTACGTGAGACTCCAAAACAGATGGTTTGCATTTTTTGTATAAAAAATTGTGTCAAATATTGCGTAGGTGGAACCGCCCCAAAACTAAATTTATGATTCTGAGAGGTAGAGTGAGACGGTATAAGGTTCTGCTCAAAGCTCATTAAATCGAACACCAAGTGAAAAGGAAAGTGTTACAACAAGCCCATGCTTTGACTTGTTGACAAAAGCCTTCCCTACACTTTTATTCCTGATCATGTCAATGTCAGAAATGTTATTTTCAATTCGTTTTCAGAGGTTTAATTCTAAATGGCTAATTACGTGTGCGCGCTTCAAGATAAACAATTTGAATGATCCAAGTACGTTGGAAAGTATTACATCAACAATACTTTGCAGTTTGACTACGGAATTGAAGATAAGGACCAATTACTACCATTATTGACCATCCACTACGGGAGCGGGGATTGAGATGCATTACTAGACTTTTGTGGATTGAGACTTGGTAAATTTTTGAATATGTAGCATTTGCTGTACGTGATGATGGGTTCGTTGTATTTGAATATGAATGTCTTGTGTTGTGCCTTCGGATGTTATAGTCTTAAAATGTGTCTTGATTTTGCTGGAATCTGATGTTTTCATGCATAAGTTAATGAAAAACAGGGGATTCTCTTCAGTTTTGATGCCCCAAAACGCAATAGTTTGGATTAGTTGTGTTTGTCCCTTTGCATGACCAAAACAACGTAGTTTTGGCCGCCCTACAACCCTGTAATGCGGAGGTGCACTACGGAATCCCCGGATCCACTAACTACTACTATAACCGTTACGAAAAAAGTTTTGTAGGCTTCCCTAATGACATTTTGCATTTATGTTGGTCTATTTCTATTTATCTTCCCCATGGCAAAAGTATTATTTTTAATTTGGTTGTTTAATTCAAGTATTAATTGTAATTCTGCATAGGCGATTTGTTTACTACTATGCGTTACAAGATAAACAATTTGAATTATCTAGATGCATTTAAATTATTATAGAATTTTAAATGAGTTGAAAGATAAGGCATTGTTCTACTAACTCAAAAAGTTAAAAGCCAGCTTATTGTACTTTTCGAGATAAATTATTCCCTCACAATACATCACATAAAAAATCACAAAAAACCAACGCGTATAGAATTTTTCACCAAATTTGCTCAACACCAAACCCAACATCAAATTATCAACGGCTATATTTGTTCAAAGCAGGTGTACTATTTGTTTCTTGTTTCCGTAGAAGAGGATGAAAAGAAAATTGTTCACTACAAGTTTTGGAGTCAAAATGGAAAAAAAAAAAAAAAAAACTGTTTTTGACAAAATTTTAACTAGAATTTGGTAAAAGAGTGATTTTCCATTGGAAGAGGTGATATCAAATCAAGTTTTTGACCAAATTTTTACTCAAATTTGAATAAAAATTTGATATAGGAGTGGAGATGCTCTAAATTCCAATCACCATAATTGACCATTCTACTAGCTGCATGTGACTAGAAGTATATTTCTGAAGTGTGGAAGCAATTAATGTTCACATGAAGAAAAAACACGGCATCTAATTAGGGCTATTTTAGCCTAATAAGTCACCTGACTTATTTTTTCGTCTTTATTGAATTTTTTCACTTTTAATTATTTTTTCATCAATTTTTTTTTTCTGTATTGTCGGTTCATCTCGATTAAAAGAATTGGAAAATTAAAAAATAACCCTTGATCTATTTACGTTTTCTTGTACATGGATCATACCACTAAGTTGAATATAGTTTTCATAGACGTATTGCATATATGTATATATGCAATTGTGATAGCATACTTTTGATGACTAAACTTTTTAGTTTGTATAAGTTCTTAATTGCAAACCCATAGTAGAGTGATGAAAACGCGTTACAATAATTAACTCTTTTTTTATTTTTATTTTTGATAATACACCAATTAACTCAATAATTACTTGTTTCCAGTTATGGGACTGCACATTTCTGTTCCGCTAAGTGGATTCTTGATTTTTTTTTTTTAATTTTTTACACGGTACGACACACATCCTCATTTTTTAAGTAATATAAATCAACTAGAAAAAGCTCCAAAAGCCGAAAGGCAAGTGGAATGGGTTAATTTGTCTCCCTACTATAAGAATCTTAGGAAAAATTATTGGATGGTTTGGGCATGGTGTCCTAAGACCCTTTTTCACCACAAATTCATTGATCTGGGAATCTTATAGCAGTGCCGAGTCGTTGATCTCGGTAATCAACTGCTCGGATTTCATCTCGGCAATGGAAGATTCGGATCGTGCAAGTGCCGAGATGAAATCTGAGCCGTTAGTTGCCCGATCAATAGCTCGGATGCCGCAGTACAACCCCGTAGTGCGGCACGATCCCCAATTCTCAAATTCATAAGGGGTCGGGGTCAGGTCACAGAGACACCACGTGACGGTTTCTCGGGACCAGTGAATAATTAATCGAATCTTCGTTGACTCTTTTTTTTTGATAAATAATTTTTTTTTTTGATAATTAATCGAATCTTTTGTTGACTGATTACTCCTGTATTTTTATATGATTTTGTGTTACTGTCTTACTCAATGTTCATAAAAATAGATGCATGTCTTACTTCGCACAAGCCACAATAATCCTTGGTGGTGAAGTAATATGAAAAAAATACTCGCAGAGCACTGAATAATCAACCCTCATTAATGTGATGCACTATAAAATTCTAAACTCAGAACAAAAATGTCCAACATGAATACCATTGAATTTTACCAAGTCAAAGTGAGACCGTATGAATGCTCAAATAGAATGATTAAAATGTGTAGCAAGTAGGAGTAAGGACTAATTTAATATTAAATACCAAAAGTTGTAAAATAAAAAATGTCATCCCATATTCCAAGTTGGAATCCCCCTCCCCATGTTAAACCTCTCACTCCTTTCCCTTTTCTTCTCTCTCTATAAATGGTTGGCCAAAGTTATAAATTATTTAATTATAAAGTTAATAAATTAATTGTAAAATAATTTCTCTCTTATAAATATTTGGCCAAATATAATGAGTATACTTATGATTCTATCATAAATAGTTTGAACAAATTTGTCAATTAAATATATGGCCAATGATACTAATGAAAAGAATGGTAGTGTTGATTGGAGATAATTTTTGAACTTATTTCGAACCGATTGGAAGTGAAATAAGACAAAGAGGTGCGCGTAAGTTGACCCGAATAATTAAATTAGTATGAGAAAAGAAATAAGCAAATAGAAAAGGAAAGGGTGAGGAAGGAACACAAGAAGAACACTAAGATATACCTAACAACTCTCCTGCATTTAATTTCCAACAACAAATGGTAAACTAAATTGACCCCATCGCTATGCAAATACTTTAGCATCTCTCTTTTTGGACCCCACGAACTACCATTTTTTTTTTTTTGCCATTGGATACATATTAGTGGATAGTTAGACCCCGTTTCACTAACTCAAAAAGCCAAAAACCAGCTTATTACACTTTTCGAGACAGGTCATCTCCTCACAATATATCACATAAAAAATCACAAAAAGCCAACATGTATTTCGAGCTCTCACATAAAAAAGCCAAAAAGCCAAAAAAATCAAGTTAGTGGCACCCTTTAGCGGAGGAGTTAGTGAGTTAGTCCAAAAGAGGTTTAGGAGTTATCTATAGTCCTAAACCCCAAACACATCTGCTGAGGCTCGAACCAGAGTCTCGCTTGTGAAAGAATGAGGAGATAACCGCAAACTACTCAAAAACAAATATTTCTACAGACACAAATAGCCGAGCACAGTATTCGAATACAGATGTGCAAAACCGTATACAGATCACACCAAGCATTTGGAATTTTTACAGGCAACAAATTATTACACACACATCTGTATTCGATTCTGTCCAAATTATTTTCCACCACTGCTGTATGTTCTTGACATAAAATTATACTACTACTTCCACCTCTGGGAAGCCGCGTTTATGACCAGAAGAGCAATTCAAAGTCTTCAAACATGAATTCCACAACATGACCAAAGATCTCCCCCCCTCCCCTTCTCTCTTCCCCACTTTTTAGAGTTCTAACATTTCTGGGTTTTCATCATCAATTCCCACCTTACAACTTCTGTTTCTGGGTTTTTGTTTTCCTGATTAGAATACTCTACCTGCTCCATCTCCAACACTTTTTTCCCATCCTTTTTCCTGGGTTTCCTCTAAATTTTATTTCCCCAATAAACCCTTTTCATTATTTCACCCATTTTCCTCCCCCATCTCCTAGTTCTGAATTGTGACACAGCCACACTCAATTGTTTTCCCATAGCTGTCTGCTACTATATTGGCAGAGTTTCCCCATTGCTGACAATTTTCTTCCAAATTTTCCAACATTTTCTCAGTAAACAAACAAGAAAAGGAAAAACCCATCAGGGCCATGGTGATAAAGTTCTTCCTTTTCATCATATCCCTTTCCCTTTCTTCTGTTGGCGTTCATAGCAGGAAATCCAACGCTTCTAGTCTTCTAGGGGTAGAATTCATGGATAATTTGAGCTTCAATGCTGTTTCTGTTTCATCCAATTCTGGTTGTGGTCTTTCATCTGACAAAAACCCACAAACCCCATCAAAAATCCCAACAGAAGAGGATGATCTGAATGAAGAAGACGAAGAAAAAGATGGGATTTTTGGCGCCCCATCTGTGAAACTCCATCTGAAGCACAGGTCAGTGAGTCAAGAAATGAAGCCTAAGGACTCGGTAACTGAGTCAACAACACGAGACCGTGTCAGAATTCAGACACTTAATACAAGAATCATAGAGAAAAAGAAGCAAAACACCTTGTCAGGTCTAAGAGTGAAAGATGGTGGGGAACCTGAATCTGGTAAGCAAGAATTCAAGCCGGTGATTGCTCCGGCGGCTTCGCCGGAGCATTCCCCATTTGGGTTTCCCTCCGGCGGACAGCTGATGGCGACGCTCGAGTCCGGGGTGAGTCTTGGATCAGGAGAGTACTTCATGGATGTGTTTGTGGGTACACCTCCTAAACATTACTCTTTGATACTTGATACTGGTAGTGATCTCAATTGGATTCAATGTGTTCCATGTCATGACTGTTTTGAACAAAATGGACCTTATTATAATCCTAAAGAGTCTAGTTCTTTTAGCAATATAAGTTGCCATGATCCCAAGTGTCACCTTGTATCCTCCCCTGATCTTGCACAGCCTTGCAAGGCTGAGAACCAATCATGCCCTTATTACTATTGGTATGGAGATAGTTCCAACACCACAGGTGATTTCGCCCTCGAAACCTTCACCGTTAACTTAACCACACCTGCCGGAAAGTCAGATCTCCGGCGGGTGGAGAATGTGATGTTTGGATGTGGGCATTGGAATAGAGGCTTGTTTCATGGGGCAGCAGGGCTGCTGGGGCTTGGAAGGGGTCCACTTTCATTTTCATCACAATTGCAATCTTTGTATGGCCATTCCTTTTCCTATTGCCTTGTTGATAGAAACAGCAACTCAAGTGTTAGTAGCAAGTTGATTTTTGGTGAGGATAAGGACTTGTTAAACCACCCACAACTGAATTTCACTACATTGATAGGTGGGAAGGAAAATCCACACGAGACATTCTACTATGTGCAAGTGAAATCGGTAGTTGTCGGAGGAGAGGTGGTAAAAATCCCCGAGGAGACGTGGAACATGTCCCCGGAGGGGGCTGGGGGTACAATCATCGATTCGGGTACTACGTTAAGTTATTTCGTTGATCCAGCTTATAAGGCTATTAAAGAGGCATTTATGAACAAGGTGAAGGGATACCCAGTTGTGGAAGACTTTCCTATACTGGACCCTTGTTACAATGTTTCTGGAGTGGAGAAACTTGAGCTGCCCTCTTTTGGAATCGTGTTTGGGGACGGAGGGGTGTGGAATTTCCCGGTTGAGAACTATTTTATAAGGCTTGAACCGGAGGAAGTTGTTTGCTTGGCGATATTGGGGACTCCTCGGTCTGCTATGTCGATAATCGGGAACTACCAGCAGCAGAATTTCCATGTACTGTATGACACAAAGAAATCTAGGCTGGGTTTTGCACCAACTAGGTGTTCAGATGTTTAACATGTCTTCAAGAGTTTGGATGCTTTAGGAGGGAAACTAAACTGTACACATGGTGGGTTCAGGGAGACATTTTTCATTTTTCCCTTGTCAAGAAGGTAACATACAAGGCATAGGAATCTTATTGTTTCTTTTTTTCTTTCTTGGGAGGTTGATGTCATTATATATTGATTAACAGGAAATCTGTTCCACATAAATAAAATTCAAGTTTTTACTCATTTGGGCTGACTGCTGAGTTTCATTTGCATATTTGTTGTTCCCTGTATAACAGCTACAATTTGGGATGTGGTTGATGTGTATTCTTCAATTTGCACGGCATCTTGCGCTCCGCTTTTCTGCTATCCATATTCGAATTTGCAGGCTGTGTTTAGACTACGGATTTGTGTGAAGGTATTGTCAATGGAAACGAAAGGAAATATTTCAAAGATTAATATTTCTTGCCCCTTTGGTCTTTGTAATATTTCAAAGATTAATAAAATTTTCCCCTTTCAAAAAAAAAAGAAAAATGGAAAGGAAATCAAAGAAGTAAATTTAGCTTCTCATTTGCTTCATTTTCTCCTCTCCCGAAATCCATGATCCACCATGGCCTTAAAATTCAGTAGCGTTGTGAAGCTTGTTTTCAATGAAATTAACTCGAGGAATTGTGGCCAGTAGTCACCAAATGAATCATATCCTTTCTTCTGTGGGTTGTATATTCTTTCAAGTCATAAACTGCATTGCCAGAGTCCAATGGTGATTTCAGATGTTGTGAGTGGCTAGCCGTTCCACTACGATTTTGGCTTTTGGCTTTTTGAATTATTGTATGCGAAGAGAATAACCTGCCTCGTAGATAATCTACTTAGTGGAACGGGGCCTAAGTACAAGAATGAAAGAAGTATTTTGTCATGACTAATTAATATTTGAGTTTCTTTCTCAATGATTCGGTGGTGGTGTTTGTATTATCCAGTGTGCCTCTCATGTGTTGTCCAGTCAACCTTAATGACCTCATTCTGAATATTTTTGTGTTACCATCATTTTCAGTTGTGACTCTTATCTTTCTCAATTTGCTTCTGCATACAAGTCTGCTGAAGCCTAATTAAATCAGAAATTCACCTAACAATGGTAGATAGAAATTATGCTAGTCAACCCTAGTATTTAATTGTAAAATATCTTCGAAGATCGACTAGATTGATGCCTGTTGCACTTAAAAGAAAAACACATTAGGAAAGATAAAAAAAGAAAAAAGAGGAGCGTAAAAATTAAAGGGCAAGGATGGGAAATAATTTAGATATGCGTAAACCCCTATGTTTACGTGTATCGTGCATAAAATTAAATTTCGATAATTATTACTCCCATTATACTAGTAACCCCGAGAATTCACCATTGTAACAATGCAGGTCTTTCGATTTGATAGAAAGGGTACTTTCATATGAGCCATAATATGAGGACTTTTGAGCATTTGAAAGGGGAGTAAAACCACCCTTCCTCAACGCCACCCTTCTACGCTCCCTCCCCTCTCTCTCAACCTCCACCGCCTGTTTGATCTCTCCTGGTCCCTCCGTCTTCCATTGACAATATATCATAGAAGGAAAATGTTATCCCTCTTCCATCTCTGACATAAAAACGCAAGAGTTCAATTCGTTACTGACATTAAACGCAAGGGTTCAATTTGTATGACGACGAGGATAGATGGTTCAGATCATTACCATTTAAACTCAAGGGTTCAATTTGTTACAGGCATAAAACTCTGGAAGTCATTGAAAGTTTTCCCAAAAACTGTCAACTTAGACCGTCACTTTGCTCTTTCCTTCCTTTCACCCCCAGTTTTTTTTCCTGTTTTTCACAATTGGAAAACACCATTGAAAACTGACAAAACAACATCAGCAAGCTCCACCTGATAATCAGGGCACGAGAAGGAAACAGTTGCTTTGAATATAACTACTACAAAAGCAACACACCAGAAAAATTCACTAGGGAAATAATGGGGAGAGCACAGGTTTTGAAATGCCTGAAATGACCGGTTTTTTAAGTGCATCGAACATGAATGAATCTGCTGAATTTTGGGCAAAACTTAACTTCTTTCGACCAAGTAATTCACCGTCTTTGGCTTGGATACTCAAAACTAATCTATTTACAGTTTACAATGACATCTAAACCTATGTAACTCGTTCTGACGGTTTACAACTACAATGGATCGGTTGTTGAAAATAACACGTTAACATTTAGGATGAACTTTTTCTGAACTAGTGTTTAGATTGAGAAATTGAACAAGAAGCTGCTGAATTGACCAACTTTTGCGCATTGAAATCGAAAGACTAGTAGATGATGCTTAAAACACAAAGACAGCTATCTGTGAAAAATGAAGTCGGTGAAAGCTTACCGATTGGCGGTCTTTTATCCTTGGAAAACTTTTCAAGGACATCCCAGTCCCTGATTGTAGCCAAAGCAAAAAAATTAAGCCAATACGATCTATTTTCTGAAATCAATGACAAGATAACAACATATAACATTCATGATACAAGTATCATGAATGTTATATGTTGAAAATAACTCAAAGCAGCATAGTCAGAGGCATCTGTATGAATTATTGCTGCATCATATCTCCAACAATCGCAGAGGCACAAAAACAACCAACTAGCGTTGAATTCTGTTCTACGTTTCATTGCAGCTCGATGATATTCCAGTATAATACACGTGCAAATCGTATCATTAATACTTGAGTCAACAAAAATGGCCTGCTTTTTCGTCACTTCTAATTCATGTTGCATTCTGTAGCAAGAGAAGAGCTAGCAATGAGAGGTGAGACAATCTAGGCAAAGAGTACCATAAAAAACTCATTGCCTTGTCGAAGGAGAGTCTGAGGCAGCAACTTTCCCCACGCAGAGAGAGTAGCAATTTGGCAAAGGCTGAAGTCCCAAGTCACCTATGTAGCACAGACACGGATACGGACACGGCAATTTTGAAAAAAAGGGACACGGACACAGCGGGGACACGGCAATATATATCATATATAATATTAAAAAAAATTTAAAAATTTAAAAATTTAAAGATTAATAATTACAGTTTGACCCCTTAAAAAGTTAAAAAATACAATTTGACCCTGAAAATTTAAAAAATTACAGATCGTATGTATCCCGCCGTGTCCCCGTGTCCGATACGCCGATACGGCGATCTCTAGAAGTGTCGGTGCTTCATAGCAAGTCACTTAAACTCAAATTATTGTGTATGAACATTACCTCAGATATTTGCAACTACGATAAAGTCAACTCAACTAACTAATGTGGTAACTTTGTGGCTAATAGGGAACGTTCTACACTTTCTGTTAATGACTTCAACTCTTGGTAGCAGACCCTTCATTTTCCATGCATATAGTACATTCTAATAGGACTTCGAATGCACAACGGGGGAGTGAAAACTCTTGACTTGATGGGGATGCTGCCATTACACCTGCGAATCCGAATAGCATAAAACAGTGGTTCTAATTAGGCTAAGCTGAATGAATGCTTTTCGATGTCTAAATATCTGATAAATGGAGCAAACAGATGCGGGAAAAGACACACAACGAGCATGGACTGAATGGGAGAGAAGATGAAAAAAATGACCAATATACTGGTTTCGGATACAAGCATCAGACAAACCAGGGAAGAAACCTCAATGATGCCCATCCAAAACGTACATAAGAAGACATTCTCCAACGTTCTCTCAATGAATAACCTTTTGTTACATAGACCTTGAAATTGCTTTCACAAAAGAAGAAACCTCCAAGGAAATACATTGATACACACTATAAATGAAAATTACAGTTACCGTGAGCAACAGATTCACCTTAACAATTTTGCCTGCATTTCAGCAGCCTTTGACTCAAGCGTATGTTTCCTTAGTCTCTGCTAAAAGAGACTGGGCCATTTTGAAGAAAAAGCAGACATCCTGTGGATACCAAATAACTTTGAGAAGAGCAGTCGAACATAGAAATGACCAGACAATTATCAAAATTCTTAATCAGCATTAAATTGGCTACATCCTGCATCTTTTAATTTTGATTGAAAATTTTCTAAGTCAGTTCTCTTGTTAAAATGTTTCTTGGGTGGAGAAACTTGAGCTACCCTCTTTTGGAATCGTGTTTGGGAACGGAGGGGTGTGGAATTTCCCTGTTGAGAACTATTTTATCAGGCTTGAACTGGAGCAAATTGTGTGTTTGGCAGTATAGGGAACACCCGATCTGCTCTGTCGATAATTGGGAACTATCAGCAGCAGAATTTCCATTTACTGCATGACACAGAAATCTAGGCTGAGTTTTGCACCAATAAGGTGTTCGGACTTCAGATGTTTAAAATGTTCTCAAGAGTTTGAGTGGTTTAGGAGGAAACTAAACTGTACACATGGTTGGTTCAGGAAGACATTTTTCATTTTTTTCCTTGTCAAGAAGGTAACATACAAGGCATAGGAATCTTATTTTTTCTTCTTTTTCTTGGAATCTTATTTTTTCTTCTTTTTCTTGGAAGGTTCATGTGATAATATATCGATTAACCGGGAATCTAATAGAATTCACGGTTTTCACACATTTGGGCTGACTGCTGCATTCCGTTTACACATACTTTTTGATTTGTTGTTCCATCAGATAGGTCTACAACATCAGATTTGGTTGAAATGTGTACTTCGATTTGAACTACGCATTGCTTTTGCCTTTTCTGCTATCCATATTTGAAGCCGCAGGTTATGCTTTGATTACGGACTTTGTGTGAAGGGGTTATCACAGGAAAAGAAAATGATACGGAAATGAACTGAATCGCCAAAGTCTAATAGAGGTTTCAGTTGTTTCGTGGTTGTGTTCGTATTATCCAGTCTGCTCCTCCATCACCTGTTTGGTCTCTCCTCCCATCTTCCATTGACAAAATTATCATGGAAGGAAAATATTACTCCTATTCCTCTTCCATCACTGACATAAAACGCAAGGGTTCACTTCGTTTGACAAGGGCGATAGATGGTTCAGATCATTACCATTCAAACGCAAGGGATCAATTTGTTACTGACATAAAACAATGGAGTCAAGTTCTCCCAAAAAATGTCAAACTATAGCTTATATATACACCAAAACAGAATACACTATGTTTTCTCCTTCCTTGTAACCACAACTTTTGCCCATCTTTCATAACTGGAAAACACCAATGAAACTGAAAATACAAGAAGAGAAGCTCCACCTGATAATCAGGGCACAAGAAGTAAACACTTGCATGTATTCATGATGCAAAAATATTTGAATATGACTAGTACAAACGCAACACACCAGAAAAGCTAACAAGGAAAATAACAATGGAGAGCGCAAAGGTTATGAGCCTTGAAATGACAACCGGTCTTTTAGTGTATCGAATATGGACGAAGCTGCTGCATTTTGTGCAAAACTTAACTTCAATCTACCAAGTAATTCACCGTCTTTGGCTTGAGATGCAGCGTCCGCGGCTTCTTTGGCCATACCAATTCGAGCATAAGCCTGTACACAATTTACATAAGTGATACTAAAATATCAACATAAAAATAGTGGCCGCAATTGAGGGGTGAGGGGAAATTGGTTTGGCAACAATCTGATTACTACTGGTATAGCGAATGCATGGTTATTAATTTGCAGAATGAATGTACTATGTTGCATCAATGATCAAACTAGTCTGTCAGAGAAGAAGGTAAGATAAGAGCAGTTGGAATTAACACGAATAGCAATCCAATGCCAGTTTTTGGTAATTCCTTAGCACTCAAGAGAAGCATTAATCCTTAATGGTAGTAGGGATGAGTGAAACTAGGAATTTCTCGCATATGCCTGTCAATTCCTGCCACAAAGAGATGAATTTACCTCAGCTCTCTCCCTTGGATCTGCGAGTTTTGGGATATATTTCAAAGCTTCACCTTTCTCATCTGCGTCAACGCATGCCTCCACAAACGGTCGATAACCTATTTCACAACAAAAGATGTCCAATTCATCAATTCACCAGGAAGTTGTGTTTGTGTAAACACCTGTGTCCTTAATGTGTCCAACACAAACAATTGGTAACGTTTAGGTGTCTGTTTCTATAACTGAAATGGAGTGTCCGTGCCTTAGGTCGTAGGAAGACATATTCCAAGTAAATTAATTCCTCCTTACATTCTCCTTTAGAATCGCTGTAATAAACATAAATAGTGATGAAGGAGCCTAATAGCCAAAGAAGAAAAATAAGCACCATTTTCCGTTATTCTTGTGCTTTCTTTCTTTCTGTATAAACCATTTCTTTCTGAGTTTAGGTGGGGAGCTTGGCACCATTTGTTATAGCTAAATAACTACAGAAAGATCAAAAGACAAACGTCTAAAAAATGATATTATGATTCTTGCTTGTGGTAATTGGGAGTTGCTAAATAAACTAATCGAATGGCATTCAAGTGGTTACCCTAGTGGCTGCTCCAGGAACTTTGGACAGGGTGTTCAGTAAGAAACTTAATTTTTTTTAATTTTTTCTTCATATTTCCATGTAGAACATAGTTAAGAAAGTATTGATAGCACTTTTTTGACAAAAAAATCCGTAATTTTATAAAAATGATACACTTGCCATTGTGAGTTACATAATTTATTGCACAATAGCTTCAATGCTTCATTTCAAATGCAATAAAAATTTCCAAATGCTATTAGATTAAATGTATGTATTTTGCTGTAGACATGTTGAAAAGTAGGATGCATAACGAAATTCATTGATCTCCTGTTTCAATGGGCAAATTGTTACTTACAGTAGTGATACACTCACCAAAGGTAAAAATATATTGTTTGTGTGACTGTGTGTTTTTGTGTGTGTGAGAGAGAGGTGGTACTGCAGTAGTCGTAGATTTCTTACTTCTTTTTTTGCTTTTCGTGGGTTGTTGAGTGGAGTGAGTATTCATAACTAAAGGGGAACACATAAATATTTATTATCAATGCATACACGTGAACACCCTATGATCCATACATCAAACTAATCTCTTCACAAGTGACACCTAAGCGTTTGTAACTCTTTCTTACAGCAATGAACCTTGATCTATTGTTATTAAAATAACACATGCTGACATTTAAGATGAATTTCTGAAGAAATGATTGGTCGAGAAATTGAAAAAAAAGCTTCTGAGTTGACCAAATTTTTGTGCATAAACCAAAGACAGCTCTTTTGTGAAATTAGCAAAGTGGCTTACCAATTGGTGGTCTTTTCTCCTTCGAAAACTTTTCTAGGGCATCCCAGTCCCTGATTGTAGCCAAAGCAAAAACTTTAAGCCAATACCATCTCTTTTCCGAAACCTGTGACAAGGTAACAACATAGGTCTTCAGGATACAAATAAAAGGCGTTGGGCAGTTGAACAAAGAAAAGAACGCAAAGCACCATAGTCATAGGCATCAACGGTATGAACTATTGCTGCATCGAAACAACAACAATTACAGAGGCACATATGTGACCCAACAAACCTTGAATTCTGTTCTGACTTTCATTGCAGCTCGATGATTTCCCAGTACAATACATGTGCGAATGGTATCACTAATACTTGAGTCAACGAAAATGGCCTGCTTTGTCGTCACTTCTAATTCATGTTGCATCCTGTAGCAATAGGAGAGCCAGTGATGAGAGGTGAGACAGTCACAAAAATAATAAAGAGACTAAAGTTGAACTTAATAGGAAAAGAGTACCACAATAATTGAATGCAAATTTAAACCACAGTATTGTCAATGACTTGTTGTGAAAGCATTCATCATTATTCTTTCTGCCGGGGCTGAGGAAAGAGAGTCTGAGGCAGCAAGTAGCAACTTACCCCACACAAAGAGAGATGCAATTTGGTAGAGGCTGAAATCCCAAGGACTCAAACTCTTAAAGTATTGTGTATGAACATACACCTCAGATATTTCAACTAAGATAAAGTCAACTCCATGACTAACTTATGTGGTAGCTTTGTAGATAATAGGGAACATGCTACACTGTTTATTCATGATTTCAAGTCTTGGTAGCAGCACCCCTTCATTTTACAAGCATATAATATGTAGTGGGTCGAAATAATTAGGCCTAGTATGGCTTTGGCCCAATCCGAATCAATAAACACGAACGAGCCCATCAGTCACTTGCAGCCCGCATTCCAAAATGATCTACTGGGCCCAGGGGCGGCACTAAGGGGGTGCAGGGGGGCAGCCCCCACACAACTCCAAATATCCTCACGTTTAATACAAAATTTTCAGGTTAATTAAGAAAAATTCTATAGGATTGACCCCTACAAGTCCCGTGAGTGAAAAAAATTCTTAAAATCTCCGTTTGTGTGGGGTAAAAACTCCTCGAAATTTCTAGTTATCAATCATTTTTTAGGTTGCTTGTATAAAATTAAACGTGGCTACGCACATGCACATTATATCGTCTCTTCTTCGGACCTCGCAAGTAGCGATAAATACTTACAAAATAATTTTTTCCATGAATATAAAAATACACATGATTCGGCCCCTGCTTGACACAAATCCTGCGTCCGCCACTGACTGGGCCGCCTGACCCACATCACCTCAGCTGCGTCGGACAGCACATTCGGATCACGGTTTGAACTGAAGATCACTTGGAGCAAGGGAACCAAAAGATTCCACTCGGCGCAGGAGAGCCAATCCCCAATGAGTGCGGGGCAGCCTCGCAGGGCCGTACCGACCAACTGCAGTATAATCGCCAGGTGTCATACGGGCCGGACACGTGGCCGTGGCACAAACCTCTTCAAGACGTATGTCCCGACCGTACGCCCAACCTCCAGGTCAAGATCATCCATAGAATGGCTCAGCCACAAGGCTTTTCTATTCACTATACATGCATCCCTGAGATCAGCCCGACCAGCACACAATGCTTGCGCACCATCGTGTGCGCCGTTCTGTCAGGAAGTGGTGGTCGAGTGCTGATTGTCGTGTAGAGGATGCTGGCAACGTCACCCGTCATGAGGGTGGCACGCGGGATCTTAACCCTCAACGTTAAGGCACTCCTATAAATACTCGTGTGATAAACCCTAACAAGTAGGCCATTCCTTCCTCCTTAAAGCTCTCCATTTCCCTTCTCATTTAGGGACTGACTTTGCCATCGGGGTGCCTTCTGGTCGACTTCGATCAGGTAGGAACTAAGTAGTTCTTGGTTTTGTAGGGCCAGAGGAAGAAAGGTTTAGCCACACTCAGGCTGAGTTTTCCGTTAGATTTTATGGGAAATCCCATAAAATCAAGCACTTGATAAAATCACTCTTTCCCATTAGATAAAATCCAAGTGATTAAATCTCCACCCAATGCATCATTTACCATTTTGCCCTTCCTTTTCTTTAAGGGGACTCACCATATATAATAAAAATAAACATTTAAAAAGAATTGTCCTCTCCATGGACCTCACTACTGCCCTAGAAAATGCCAAACCGGACCAGTACTCATGTTCTCACGTTTTGTATTTTTTTTGGGCAGGGGCAAAATAGTAATTACGCCTTTTATCCTTCTCCCATGTACAGTGCAGTGTGCTTTTATCATTGCCTCATTTTATCAAATGAGGTTGGAGAGGAGATAAAATCTCTGAGATTTGATCTTTTGAAAAACTGAGCCTCAAAGTCACACCAGAAAAGTCCAAGTCAAGGAGAGGGAAGTTGGACACCACCGCACATAATACATCATACAGGATTTAAAATACACAATATAGGAAGAGAGAATTTCCTGCTTGATGGGGATGCTGTCATTACACATGCCTATTTGAATTCTATGAGAGGGAATCTAGCCCCACCATGGTCGACCAGATATCCTAAACATGGCAATTGGCAGTAAGAAGGTATATAAGACAACCTCGATTTTCCTAATACTTTTAGAGTGCCTTCAACGGACTTCAAGTAGCATACAAACAGTGGCCCTCAGGCTAATCTTTTTGGATGTAGTAATTGCTGATAAATTGAATCGACGGATGAGAGGAACAAGATACACAACAAGCATTTTGATTGAATGGACGAGAATATGGGGAAAAAATAGTCAATAAACTAGTTTTAGATACAAAAGTCAGACAAAGAAGAGGGGAAAGGGGCACCTCAGATTCAAAACATCTGGGATTTTTTTTTTATCTTGAAGTACTCCGTCAAGACAAGATGAAGGTTCTAAAAGATGCTAAGCGGTCCCAGGTCGGTCAGGTACTGACTAGCGACTAGGGGATTAATCAGCTAGTTGGATTTTCTTTTCTTTTTTTTTTAACAAAAAATTATACATTCTCCTCCCTTCTTTCCAAGTTTTGAGTAAGTAGAATACTTGTAGCACAAGTTTTGAGATCGATTTAGGCTATAGGATTTTTCGGTTTTGTTTTTTTGAACAAGACGATTAGGACATACGACCTATAGGTTGTCTTATTGTATATGTTTGCTTTGTTACTAATAACAGTTATCCCCCTGTACCTTTTAACATCACATCTTTTACCCCACCTTTTTTTTTAATATCAAGAAATTACCTCCGACTAGTCTCTGACTAACCGACTAGTCCCAACTTTCCGACTCATCCCGATTCCTGACTAATCCCGAATCGCCGACTAATTCCCGATTGATTGGCCCAGCGACTAATTGGCTGCCTAGACCACTAATCGAGTCGGCCAAGCGCCAACTAGCGACTAGGCCGGCACTAGGCCAATTTTCAGAACACTGGACAAGATAGTAAAACTCCCATCCACAAGATTCATTAAATTTGAAAATGAAGTACAAAAAAAGACATTCTCCAAAGAAGCAGATCTAGATATTGCTTCCACAGAAGCAGATCCCCCAAGGAAATTAAATGATATATGCTTAAAATGCAAATTCCAGATTATGTGAGCAACAGTTTCACCTCAGCAATTTTGCATGCTCCTCAGCCGCCTTTGACTCAAATGTATGTTCTTTCGTCTCCGCAAAAAGACTCTGGGCCTTTTCAATAAGTTTAATCCGTGGACCATGAAGGGGAGATCCTTTGCTTGCCATTGGATTTTTTGCTAGTTCCCACGACTCTTTCCATAATAAAAAGGAGACATCCTACAAAACACCAAATAACCTTTGAGAAGAGCAGTAGAACATAGCAATGACCAGACAATCAACCATATTCTTAATCAGAATTAAATCATCTACATCCTGCATCTTTTCACTTTTGATTGAAAATTTTCTAGTTCCAACTCCCAAATAAGTTCAAAATCTTTAAATGATAATAAATTATCGCTATGCATAACGAGCTGCAAGCAAGAGGTTAAAGTAAATTCCCTAACTTTAGTTTAGGAGCAGAGATAGACCCCGTTTCTTGGCCCTTTATCACTTGTATATTCTACATGCTCAAAGCAGTTCATTTAACCAGATTAGTAGAATCGCTCAATATACGACACACTCCTCTATCAAGCCCCCAACTGTTTGTCGAGCAGAAATACAATTCCACACACAGTAAGCATAGAGGAGTTCTGGTCATAATTTTAACATGCAAACATCACATGATAAATTCTTATCAAAAAAGGAAAAATCATCACTTGAGAAAATGGAATAATTCCGTCCTTCTATCCATTTGGTAATCCATTAAATAGTCCGCAATATATTGCTTGCAGAGCAACCATGCCTAACTGCCATGCTCTCATAGAGATTTAAAATAAATGACCCAGGTAAAACTAACAACATACTTGAAGCTGCCCAGTTGAAAGAAAGAAGTCCTTCAGAAATTCGTGTTTATAGCATCTGCACAAAAAACAGTGATAAGTTCGCAGCACAGGAGCCCCAGGTTAAAGAAACAGTCCTCACCTCAAACAGTCAAATAGAGTAAACCTACCGTGCATAACTTATAAACAAGTCACGTGCCAATGGTCTAGCCTGTATCGTCCCAAATAACTCCAAAGCTGGCCTCTGAGGTCAAAGAATGTAGGGGAAAAATCAAACCCAGGAAAAATATGTTTGCCCGCAGCCTATGTTAAGTGATTAGATGTATCACGTATTTTGAGACATAAATATTTCTTGTTTAAAAGCCCTACAATTGATACCTTCTGCCAGATATGAAACAGAACAAGATAAACAAGGTCAGTGTCACCACTTTCAGTTGCCTTTGACAGAGCGGTATCTTCCTCTCCAATGCTTAGGAGTAGAGGAACCTGGAGACAAGGATCAAAATTAATACTGTAACCAACTTCTCTAGAAAATGACTGCAGCTGTCACTCTTTGTCAATTGTAAGCTAATCTACCAACAAAACAACAATGAAAGATACATTTATCCAACAAAGGATCACAAGAGAAGGGGGGAAAATAAAAAAACAAGCAAGAACCTGCTTAGAAGAACGTGGTTCATGTTCAACAAGCATCGCGGCCAATTTCCGTCTGCCACTCTTATCTGCATGAGCAGCAACTGCTGCATAAGATATGCCTTTGCATATTCTCAACTGAAACACCACGGGAAAAAACCATGTCCTAACTTTAAAACGAGACAAAATGGAACAAGAAGAAAACAAAGCACTTTCATACCAATTTAAAAACTACAAAAGATGATACAAACCTTATCAAGTAAAATTTCAAGTAGAGAGGCATCAGGAATTGCTAAAGAAGCTGTTATCTTCGCACACGCCCAGTGCATTATCACCACTTCCTATCCAAACCCAACGAAAGAAAAATGAGTATAGGAATGACGTCACTGCAACCCGTGCAAATAAAGGCAGCAGCTAGGACAGAACTCAGTAAGAGAATGAGACAACAGCAACAACAAATTATCTTTTCACAAACGAACTTACTTGGTTCATACCAAGGTACTCCGATATCCGAAGAGCAAGAACATGTTGATGGGCATTTATCAAACGACCAACCAGAACTGATGGTGTAAGAAGCTGAAAGAACAAGCATGTTGCGATATTAGCTACGTAGTTCAGGTACAAAAAAACTACAGAAATGAAACAAGAGCAATAGAGGACTCTGCAAACCTTGTATTGCTGGATAGTAAGCGGGATGCCAATATCATGGTTGCGCACAGCATTTAAGACCCGCAAAGTTTTAGACATCTCTTGAAAACGATCACGTTGAAAGTGGCTGCCAAAGCCAACTGGATATCATTATCGAGAGCAGAAATCAGCAAAGAATGGATATATTTGTAGTTCCAATGCTGCAAGAAAGCTTATACAGTGATAACAGGCATACAACAGGAGCTAAATTCATGTGATGTTTCAGAAAAAAAATAAGCAACTCTGCAGGAAATGAGTAATTTTATGGTTCTTTCGGTGCCAGAAAATTTAAGGAAGAAGAAAGGTAATATCTGGTATGTGAAGATGCTGTTAAACTAGCAAGAAGGGCGTAAAAGGTAAGATATCCAAAATTCCTCAGTGGAACTTTCCCATCACTGCCGACTGCCGAGGTGGATGGGGGAATTTCCTGTCAATTGCTGGGACATTTGTTGAAAAATGCTTTTTTGACTTCCATTTCTAGTTGAATTTATTAAGAAAAATAAAATATTCTCTCGGAATATTGATAGAAGTTGGTTATTTACTAATAATTTTTTGGTACTTACAATCTGGACACCTGATTATATATATATATATAAAAAAAAAAAAACTCACAAACCGGACACCTTATTGCCTGTAAGGCTTAGACCTTTTAGATCTCCCGCATTTCGGCAACAGTTAGAAAAGGAAATAAATAAACACAAAGAAAGAGCGAGAACACACACACAGAAAAAAAAGAGTCTGGACAATGAAATTGAATCTATTCCTTCAATTGCAGTGATGTGAAAACTACCCAAGACCTGAACAACTCATCTTTGCACTATTATATTAACTTTATAGCAAAGGTCATAATCTACAGGTACGAGGAAATTACTCTACGAGACATGTACTTATGCATCTGGAAAAATAGATAGTCGAGTGGGTCTTGGACAGCAGTAAAAAATGGTAACCATGAGTTGAGTGGTGAACTCATTTGTATAAGTTTCAAAGTGGACTGGGAGTTGCATCGATATGTAGCTGACAAACCACTTGTGTATCGGGGAAAATGTCAGACATAAATTAGAAAGTAACTCAAAACAACAATCAGCTCTTGTTCCATAATGGGTAATGGCAATCACCAAAAACAAAGAAACTAAAAATTTTCACAACAAATTTGCAAAACCTCTAAAAAAACAGCATTCAACAGAAAGTACCATGCACTAATTAGGATTTCACTTCTTTAGTTCTTCATATTTCAAGTAGACAAAAAAGTTTTTTAACTGTCAGAATTGAAATTAGTCTGAAATGAGGTTCCAAGGCAAAATAATTCACATTATCTTATGTTTTATAGCTATACAACAGACATTATCCTATCCAGCATGTTTTCTATAACTTCGGAGTTTTAATGGTGGTTCTCGGCTAATTTTTTAAATTCTATATTTGCAAGTATTCTGTTACTCAAGAAACTTCTCCTAAAGCTAATAATAAAATGACAAGGAAAAAGGATTTGGATCCATTTTCACAGATGTCAAAATAACAATGGGAAAAGAGGCAACTTTTCAACCCCGTATACATTTGGTCATCTATACAGCAAGTTAAAACCAAGGGTGTCAACTATCCTCTTTGTCAGTTCTCTGCCTCCACTTGGTATTTCTGTTATCCAGCATCATGATTGGACATTTCTTAATGCAGTATTCAATACTGTGACTATATTGGAGGTAACCTATGTTACATGGATCCTTCGAAATGTATAAAGTGCCCGCGTGAGACACTCAACACTTGGATAATGGTATAAGATCCGTGTTGGACATGCTTAGCTGGACCATAACTTAGCAAGAATTTTTTTCTTATCAAATTTCCTCAAGACCTATGCCTAAAACTCCTGATATGCATGAAATGGTCCAAGACTAAACACCAGTTAAGATAGAATATGAATTATATATTGAGGATTTTCAAATAATTTGGAATGCCCCCGTATCTTTGAAATGAATTTTAGATGAATCCATCAATCCAATGCTTAGAAACATGCCCACACCAGATATTCATATACGAGTCATCCTAACAGATCAATCGTTGTCAGATGAACAGTTTGCCGAATATTGAATCCAATGTATGTAGAGAAAAATTATACCCTATCAATACACAGAATCATTGATTCTGATTTCTCATCACTAAATTTAGCGTGTAGGAAATCCAAACCAACCTGGAAAAAGCTTGGCCATAGCTTGCAGCCCTTAGTAATGTCCTCTGTCGTGAGACATCAAATTCATGTCCGGCAGCATCAATGCATGCTTCAACAGCCTCAGGCAGAGATGAGCGTATCAATCTCAAATTTTCATCTGCCTGATGAAAAAAACCATGTCAGAATTTCCTCAACAGGGTGTATGTCCTTCATAAACCCTTCCACATGTAATCTTTCAGAAGACGTATCATATTTCTTTAGCATGTAGCATTCTTCTTTGACAATTTCCAATATACTGAAAATGGGACGTGATACAGATTTGGATCTCATTTATCTTTAAAAAATATTTTGCCTTTTTTTTAATTTTTTTTTCTGCTCAGTACATATACTTTGCCTTCTAATTGTGCATTACTAATGCTCTGGATTATGAATGAAGGAAGCAAGGTAATGAGAATAGAAAATGAATCAGGTCTTTAAGCCTGCCATCTCTTATGCCTACTGGCTTTGATTTGTGGCCATGGTTCAGCATAACGTCCCTTGAGTTCCTCGATTTTTGGACATAAAACTTGCTGCCAGCAGCCAATTTGTGCATATATTGCCAAAGGTTATGGTCTGTCTCTAGTCCTCCACCGCCCATAACCCCAAACCCCAATCAATTTTAGGATTACATGGGTATTGGTATTGTTGTCACTGTGCATTTTGCTTTTTCCTAGTTTGCGTTTATGATTTTACTTATAATTATTTACTTCCATAAGAAATAGAAATTGTAGTTACATACTACTACATTAGGATTCAGATTCTTCTTTATTTTCATGATAAAGGCCTTTTTGAGTCTTTGAATACTGATACTTCCCTGAGGTGTGATTATCTTTCCTTCTCTAATACATGTCTCCTGTTACTAAGGAAAGATTTCCCCTTTTTGGCATGTGTGAGCACATGATGCAACATACATTCTTTTCTACGTGCATATAAGTGCAGCTGCAATTCTGTGACATCATATAACTTAATAAACGGAATATTTCAGAGAACTTCATCATTAGATCAAGATAGAAAAATGACGAGACCTCACATACTGACAACACTTCAGTTTCTTAATCTACAGGCACAGTTCTATTTATGTTCGTCCTTGAAAGATAAATGATAACCACAAAAAAATCACCTACCTTGGCACTCCGCCGATCAAAATGATCCAAGGCATCAAAAAGCAATGCTGCAGGTAATGTGCTACCAATCTTAAAGATAGATACAGTGGAATCAGGGACCCGTTGTAGAAACTCCATACTTGTGTTTGTTAGTATCCTCACTCCATCGCATTCTGGGATGAGAATAATTGGTTCGTCATAAAAATAGCGCACAGGGTCACCATAAGGACCAACCATCAAAAGCATGTCATCCCAATAAAGTAAAACACTGTCCATCCCGCACCAAGATAACTGCTCTGGAGGAAGGGCTGTCTGTACAAATGAAAATTCAGCAGAAAAAGAGACGACAGTTTACATATAAGTTCGATTTCAACCTCCAAAGGTTAAGACAATGAAATATTGTACAATAACAGCCTTGTTTAGATTACCCAATGTATTTTCTTCTTCGCGTCTACAGTGGCTACATGTCTACTTTTTCTTTATTCATTCAATCTTATTCTTTTCCTTTAGATTTAAACGGTCTCCCGAAAGCATGAGTACTTGAATCCTTATCATCCTTTAGTAGTGATAAATCAAGTCTATTTACCTTTCTCATGATCCTAAGTAACAAATCGTTCCATCCTAAGTATATGATATCCTTTCTTACAATTTTGTACTGCGTACTATAATCTCCGTGATTCATCAACTGTATTTACCTTTCTCGTGATCCTAACTTAACAGCCAAATTCCAAACTTAGTTGTCCCCTTTGTGTCTCCTACATCACCATTAATGAGAAATAAGCAAACTCCTTGTGCTCCTTAAGTATTAACAAATCAAGTATATTTACCTTTCTCATAATCCTAACATACGCAAAACCAAATTCCTCCTTTTTTTGGCGCTAATCAAACCCAAATTCCAAACAACTTTTAAGGTACCATTTCTTACCACTGGATACTATAGAAAATGCAATAATTGGCATGCTATATAACTGCCCAAAAGAAATAATAATCAACAATGGGAATTGCAAACCAACCTCACAACTATTCTCAAAGATGATTTTGGAGAAATCAGTAGACATCACCAAAAGCCTCCCATCATGGGTAAAGGATGCCAACAGCTTCCCATTCCTCGACACCACCATTTTCTGCAACGGACCCACCCCAGCACCCACCTGCTGGACCCCATCTTCCTCAACAAGCAGAACATGATCCTCCACCGCAAGCAACACCTCCACATTCCCCGACATCGTGTACTGCGGCTCGATCACCGCTATACACAACGGCAACTCCTCCAGATTGGGGTCCGCCAACTTAATTGGATTTGGATTCTTAAAATCCGGGATACAAAACAACTGATTAGCCTCATTGATACACACCATCCCATTCCCCCAAAACACACACTCCACCACACTGTGCTCAAAGCACTCCTGACCCATCGAAACATTGGATTCTATTACCTCGGCATGGATATTATACCTGTTAGAAGATAAACTGTCAAGAACCTAGCTTTCATTCCTATACAAAAACATACTTGCAAACTGTGGTAGCCTCCCTCCGTCCCAAAAAGATTGCCGCAAAATGAGAACTTAAAACACATTTATTTTTGTGAAAAAAAAAAACTATCAACTTTTTTCATACAATACAAGAAGTCAATGATATCGAGTAACTTGCAAAATGAAAAAGTTGAGATTTAACAAAATATGTACTATACAGTACCTGTACATTGGATTCTATTCCCTCGGCGTGGAAATTGTACTTGTTAGAAAAGTAAATTGTCAAGAACCTAGCTGAATTCATTCATATACCAAGACATAGCCAGCCGTGCAAAATGCTGAATCGACGACTATAACCCCTAGTCTTCCAAGCTAACAATTCTTATATACTCTGTATAATAATATCTTAATAAATATAGATAGAATTAATGGATCATTGGATTAAATAGAATGCTAACAGTACCTATACACCGTCCCGTCCTGAGTTACACAGACGAGGATTTGGTCGTCGGTCCAGCCCATGCCAATCAACCGGCCACCTGGGTTTCTCCAGACGGTTTCGGCGATTTGGACGCCGGCAGAGTTGAAGATCCGTAGCTTACGGAGTGCAGATTCGGCGTAAAGCTGGACTATCTTGGAATCGTCACGAATAACGGCGATTGGGCCACCAAACGGGGCACAGGCGACCTTGTTGCGGCTGAGATCGACCTTGTTCTTCCATTGCATTGAGTAGATTTCGGGTTTCCGGTAGTAGCGGTTGTAGAGGAGCTGCCACTCGGCGGCCACCGAAACTGCTGCCATTGGAGGTTGGGTTTAGGGCTTGGAAAAAAGAAAAGAGGAGCTACCCCTAGGAGGGAGTTGGTTTCATGAGAATTTGAGGAGGGTTTTGGGTTTATTTTGAAGAAGAGATCATGAATTCATTGACAGTCCTCTGGTTTGGGGGAAACTTGGAGAAATGAAACGAGAAGGGCGTTTTGGCCGGAGATCCACTATAACACTTCTAGTCCACCAGTCCATCAAAAATACAGTTTGACCCCTCAAAATACAAAGAAAATAAAAAAAAGTTCTCCTGAAAGGCTGAAACCAACCAAACTCGATCAGAGAGCTCTAAACTTGGATTCATGGATATATACTTATGAGGAGGAGGAATCAGGCCTACAAGGAGTAATCAGAATTTATTTTTGTAATTGATATTCACATCCTTTTTTTTTTTCTCTGTTAGTGAAATTTTGATTAAAAAAGAGGTGTGAATAACAATTTATGATGTGGAAATCACTCCCTTTATTTTAGACTTTATACTTTATTGGTCAATTTTAACCTTTTGGTTATCCCATTTTCGAAGATCGTGTCATCGGTCAATCGTTTATATATTTTAAAATGAATTTTGAAAAAATATGCAATATGGATCTTGTTTGATAGTTCCCGATTAATTCTAAAATACAAAATTTTCAAAATCATAAAAAATATTATAGATCAAAATATATGAGCAATTAAAAATTGACACTATCTTTTAAAATGGACAAATAAAATGGGACAAATGGAGTACTTCTATAACTTTGAGTTAGGTGTTAGGTTTAGAGGGAGGTTTTTTGGGTAACGAGTGGAGAGAAATAGAGAAATGAGAGTAATAATTGTAGAAAAAAATATACTAAGAATCATGCTGTGAGAGAGGAGGATAGTTTCTGAAAAATCAAAGCGAACGGAACGTTCTCTCGATTGCAAACAAATTTGCGAAGTGATAGTACATTAAACTTTGTTTCATCCCATTGCCTCAACAGAAAGTAAGAGAATGTTTGGGAGCCTCATTTTTTAATTTTTGGTATTTTGCATTTTACATTTTTTACCTTTTGAATCATGGCCAAAATGTATTAATATGCAGTGTATTTGGGAGATAAAAACATAGGAGTAATACATTTTGAATAGGAATAGTGTCTGGGAGTCATGTGCAGAATATCTTATGTAGTCTTTTTTGTTAACTATGATGAGAAAAGTGAAATGAGAAGTAAAAAAGCTTATCTATCCTCATTTCTAGATTTTGTTCTCTAAACACAAAAACTGAAAATGCATTATAGGAGAGTCCATTTTGGGTGAGGTAAGTCAAACACATTGCATCTATCCCGGAATCGAGTCTCATTCTCCTTTCTCTATGTAATAAATTAGGAGTGACGAATGACAAAGCAAAAAAAACAATGCGCACGCGGTCACATGCGAAGCACGTGGCCTATAATTAGTTACCCTGTAACACAATACACTATTTTTTGGGGATGAAAGCCACTGTCTGTTTTTGGCACTATTGGAGGTTGTTTTAAGCTGCTAATCTCAAACACGAATTATTAATCTGGAGAATTCAAGATCAATGGAGTCTTACATTGATCATGCAAGAGAAATCAATCTTGTGGCGATAAATTTTACGATTGAGACATCAACACGATCTCCTGGGTTTTTAGGGATAAAGGGTTATTGTGAGGACTCGGAAAATCAAATTATAAAAAAATGAATATGTGTGAACGTGAGAAATCGAATTTCGTACAAAAAACCTTAAATTTACGCGCGAAGATAAGACTTGTGGGCAAGATTTGGTATACATGGCCACAAAACAAGTGTTAGAGTTGGATCATTGAATTAGGAAGTAGAACTTGCGCGTAGCGCTACAAGAAAAAAAGTGTAGCGCTCGGGGAAGGCTTCGCGAGGTGAACAAATGAACAGAACCTCTCGTAGCGCTACTAGCAAACGGCTGTAGCGCTACCTATGGGTTATGGTCAACGGGTAAGGGTACCGGTAGCGCTACA
>JAXBDA010003602.1:0-33663 GCA_036023075.1 Gaultheria prostrata
AGGAGAGAAAGAGAAATAAAGTATTACGCCAAAATGAAACCCTAATTTATTTTACGGTTGAAACTCTTATGCTTAGAGAAAATTTACTGAGACCCTAAAGTTTCAAAACTCATGAATGGACCCTTATATTTCTGGGATTCGGGGACGGATCAGGGCGGGGATGGATCGGGGAACGGATTCGGGGCAGATTCGGGGTGGGGACATGCTTATCTCCACCCCCTATCCAATCTCCAAACATTTTTAAAAAAAAAACCTCCATATCCTACCCAATCTTCGAACAGATCTCCATATTGCTGATCCATTCAGATTGGGGATCAGATCGGATTCGGACGGATCGGACGAAATGCTCATCCCTAAAAATTACGTTAAGATATAAACCAAACCGAACCAAATCAAAATCAACGTTTAATTCTACCAACAAGTTAGGTTGAAATCTGAGAATAGGAAAACGAAGTAGTATCAGGATTGCATCATAAAGTGTTTTTACCCCTTTCAAAGGATGACCCACCACCATTGTTGCATCTAAATTGACAATTATGATCCAAGATGATCTACAACTGTCCTCGCCATGCGCAGAAGCACCATTGTTTTGGCCCACATTTGACCGAGTAATTATTCAGTGTTGTAAACCACACTGCACGTGATGCTCAAACACCTTCGTTCATTTATACATTTTCGTAAGGTTCAGATTAGTATTGAATTTCACGAAAATTAGTGATAGATAAGAGTAGTTGAGCAAACAACGGTATCCCAAGACCAGTAAATAATGGGTCCTTCCAATGCTAACACAATGACAAAAACTATGCGTATTTTTTAATACATTTTCACACTTCAATACAATTTTTTTACTACCCAGTACACTTTTTGAACTTTTATAATTTAAGGGCTGTTTGTACTTTGTAGCATTTTCTGTAAGTAATTTTTCCATCCAATAATGATATATACACACACTTTTAACCACACACAACCACACACCCTCTTACATGTGGTGGGGCCCACCCCATGTGGGACCCACAGTGGGCCCCACCACATATGAAAGGGTGTGTGGTTGAAAGTGTGTGTATGTATCATTATTGTTTTTCCATCCATCAAACCTCATAGTGGACGTTCAGAAAATTCAGACCTCATAGTGGGCCATAACCCACATCTTATCCATCCATACGAATTGAAGTGGACCTGCTTTCCAAATTGGAATGCGTACCCAAAACAGGTACCCTTTGTGTTTTTAATTTCTACACCAATAAGTATATACCCTACTTCAACAAAGATTCCACGATTTTTTATTATGTGGGTTTACTGACGAGAGCAATTTTGTTGATCTTCTCCCTTAAAGAGGGTCAATAAAATTTTCCCTTCTATTGGTTGAATTATTATGGGTATTATCACTTTCTGATTTTATACTTACCAAAAAGTACACTGCAGACATCACATTGTGGTAAGCATGACATCACTTTATGATGAGACTCATATTTTTTAACCAATAGAAGGGAGGATTTTGTTGACCCTCCTTTAAGGAGTGTCAACAAAATTGCATTCGTTTACTGACCCTATCTTCAAAGGCAACAAAGCATTTAAGTCCAAATTTTACTGAAATTACTCAGCTAAGTGACAAAAACAGCACAGACGGTCATTTATATAACCACCAAAGGCAGTTAAAGCATATTTAATGGTGGGTAATTTAAGACTTTATTACAGAAATTTAGCAAGATACACGACAAAAAGCTTTCCCCTGGCAACAATATTGTTAGAGACCCGACTGTAATCCACTATAACATGCAGTGTCACGTAAACTGTTACGGTTGATATTGTGATTCTCCAGTATTGCGTTCCAAACATTATTGTTCCACTTATGTGCAATGCCATATAAATGAGCACTTCGGTTAGGACCACAATGTAGTGAAGAAGTACAAAAAATTACAAAGATTATACTCCCTCCGTCTATGTTTATTGGTCTTTTTTGGGATTTTGTGCCACTCTTAAATTGATTAGTATATCTTTTAATACAAATCTCAAAAAATGTATATTATGGATGTTGTTTGATGATCTCAATTAGTTTTGTTATTCAAAAAAAAATTAAATTATAAAAACAATATACTTCATATTGGAAGATATAAACATTTTAAAAGTGACACAAACTCTTAAAAAGGATCAACAGACGCAGACGGAAGGAGTATATATGTATACAAACTTTTCATGAAGTATATATGGAACTTATACGAAGGTTATACATATATTTATCATCTTCTTTTTTTGAGTATGCATAAAATGGACCCGGATCAGGTCCGGACTTCCGCATTTTAAGAAAATCCGGACCTCCCTCTCCCGGCCATTTTCCGGCCAAATGGTCAGGATCCGAACCGTTGGATGTGTTTAAAATGTGTTTTCAAGGGCTTACGTGAGGATTCGGCAAAAAAAATGACCAGGAAGGGCTTCATCCGAGCAGTTTTCATAAAAACCGTAGGATATATATTTCATGAAAAATTACTCGGATGAAGCACTTCCCGGTCATTTTTTTTGCCGAATCCTCGCGTAGGCCCCTGAAAACACATTTTAAACACATCCAACGGTTTGGATCCCGACCATTTGGCCGGGAAATGCAAAGTTTGGATTTTTTTAAAGTCAGAGAGTCCTGACTGGATCCTTGTCATGCATAAAAATATATGTTTGTGCGGACAAAAGTATCCATACCAGAAGATAAGGAATTGATTTGGTGCTGACGTGGACAACAATTTTTTATTTATTTTTGTTATTCGTTATTTTTAATCTATTACTTATTACATGTGTGAGGGGGACTCGATCCCGGGATGCAATGTCGGACGTCCGAGAGTTTACCGCATGAGCTCGCCACCAGTGGCGGACACATGATTAAAGAGGGCAAAATTAACAGAAATTCTTTCCTGGAAGTAAACATCACGCAGCTCAACTTCACAACTTGTGACAACCAGCTTGTAATTAGCCAAAAAAGAACTTTTTTGTATTGTCCGAAATTCAAGATACGATCGACTCGACACAGACCAGACCACTCGGAACATCTCGAAACAATGTTGTACCTTGGAGGAGTATGGTGTTGCATGTCCCATCTTTTTTACGATACTTTACGCAACTACGTATCGGCCGGCCGATACAATGTTGTACCTTGGAGGAGTATGATGTTGCATGTCCCATCTTTTTGATGATACTGTACACAACTACGTATCGGCCGGCCGATATCGTAAGTATCGGCCGAAACTGACTATTTGTCCATAACCTTGTGACATTCGAAAATAAATTTTGGCAAAGTAAAATCTCAACCACTGACCCATACCAGAACGCGCGGAATATCCAAAACAAGGTGGTATGTTGAGCAATATGAACTATGACGTTAGGTGTCCCATTACATTGTCGTACAATGTGATATTCATAACCTTGTGACACACAATTTTAAAAAATGAGGCTTTACATTGTAAAATCTCAGCCAATAAGATCGAAAATTTCATAACAAGGCGGTATTTAGAGTGGTACAAAACTTGATGTTAGGTACCTTCTTTTATCCACTTTTTCTGAAATGAGTTCTGGGAATATAAAATTGGGAAAGCAAATGGAGATGCTCTTTATTTAGGGTCAGTTAACGCTAAATTTTTCATTTTCAAAAATAATGTCAAAACACTAATTGTTTCTGGTAAAAAAAATCAAGGTTGGTATTTTTTGTCTAAATGGTATTTTGGTTTTTTTTTTTGTGTCTAAATGGTACTCTCTCTATCTCATTTTGTTTGCTCACTGCAAATATTCGTCTCATTTTCAAATATTTATATCTTTTTATTTATAATGTTTTTAAAGTTTTAAAAAAATTTGTCTAATAGAACTATTTAAGATCTATCGAATAAGATCCATATTGCATATAAAATATATTATAGATTGAAAACTACAAGAGTTCAAAACAAAGGGCACACATAATCGTAGTGAGTAAAAAAAATGGGACGAAAGGAGTATTTTTGTCTGAATATTATATAGATAAAATGTTGTCATCACATATTCACATTACAATCAAGAAGGCAAAAATATTGAAAATACCAAATGGTTGTTGTTCTACAACATTAATTTACACTCAAAAATGATTTATTATGTTTTACGAGGTAAGTCACTCTCTCACAACACATCAATCTCATTCCATGAAACACTCAAGAAAAAACATGTGTGGAGGATATTCACAGATATTAAGAACATCGACGGTAAAGATGATGAACACGAGGACACGTGTGAGGATGGCCCAAACGACTTCTGTCTCAGATTTCATTTTGGGGCTTTTAATACCCACCAAACTCCAATGTAATATCGGTATAGTATTTAATACTACTGCTGTCATTTCTTTATGACAGCCACGTACAAAGTTAACCGACCAAAATAAGAATGGAGGTTGAAGATTATAAAGTGAAAATAATTCTACTCCAGTAGTAGTGTAAAGATTGAGGGGTGTTCCGTTAAGAGAGTTTTTTTATTTTTTGGTTTTTCAAGACTTTTTATCTGATGTATTATGAGAGAGTGACTGTCTCGGTTTTAGAAATAAGCTGGTTTTTTTTATTTTTTTGAGTTAGCGGAATATGGCCTGAGACCGAAGTCCAAGTAATTGTACAGTGAGTATTAATTAACAATCAACAAGCAAAGAGTAATATGAATATTAGACGATAGTGGGAGCTCACGTGAGAACCTACATCAGAACAGTTTTAGTAAAGTATAATTACGGCTCATTTGAAGGCCATTAAAGCTCCAATGATCCTACAAGTGAATGTATCCCCTAGTTATAATTAGTGGTGTAGATTTTGGGGTTTGACATACTAATACTATGATGACATCATGTTTGATTTAAATACGGAGTTGGCCCTAAGGGCATCCATAATGGGCTCTCAAAATGGCTCATAGGTGTGACTCCTAAAATTTAGCAAGCCATTTGATCAATTATGGTCTTCAATAGGCTCCCAATACAAGCTCCCAAGGGTAGCTCCTAAGCAAGGCTCCAAACCCATTAGCTAAACTTAGGTAGTCTTGTAGCTATAGCTCTAAGTGGGACCCAAGCCTTTTAATCTTTTTTTACTTATCAATTTATGGGACCCACACTTTATTATTATTTTTTTCTCAAAATATAAAATGCTCTTGTTAGCCCATTGAGTGCACATATGCTCTCTAAATTTAGCAAGCTCTAGGAGTGAAAAATGGACCCCAATTTGGCTTATGTGTACACCTTAGGAATCAACTTATGAGCTATTTTTAGGGAGCCAACTGTGGATGCCCTAAGCTAAAATTTGAATTTAACACCGTCTTAAATTTTTGATAGATTTTTGAAAAGTAAAGACCGACCTTTTATAGAATGAGATATACCATCGCCAACCCAGAATGACCGTGATCGGTCCAACAGGGATACTAACCCTTTAGAGACAGCACCAACCCCGAATCCCATATTGTATTTAGATGGTGGATCTAGTATAATCCTGGATACCATCTCAAGTGGGATTGCACCAGTTGCAAAATAACATCCACCTACATATGTTATTATATTTCTTTGCTAAAAAATATGCACACAAACTTTATATGTAGAATGTATAAATCTACCTTTTAATATGCGTCCTAGTATTTAGGTGGGTTTGATAATTTTGAATTATCAACGAAGTAATACCATGTTGACATGTTAAACAAAATGTTGTGCATATTTGCTGTATCCCAGTGGCATGGCTCAAATTTTAATCGTTAAAACTAGTGGATGGTTTGATGTTACTTAAGTACAGTCATGAAGCAACTAAGCAATACTCTTAAAGAAATTAATCAGATAGCTAGTCCGGTTATTTGGTGGGTATGCTCCTCACATACTTGATCATGGTTGAATTCTTGTGGTTAGGCCATAAGAATTAAAGGATTTTTATTTTATTTTTTTGAATCCCCTACTCCCGACGTAAATGGCTTGCCTTTGACGAACTAGGAAAGAATTAGTCAAAGTACGTGTTAACTAGCCCGGACACCCTGACCACCGTAAAACAAGAAACATTAAATAATCCCTCCAACATATGGACGAGTGCAAGTGGTAGTTAACTCATACGGTAGAGCTCTTGGATGTTTCATACTGCATCTCGGGATCGAGTTTCATTCCCTTATCCCCATATAAAAGATTAGGAATGACCAATGAAAAAAAAAAAACATACGGACGAGTTTTCAGTGTCGTGGTACCCACGCCAACATATGCGGCCGTCCATTTCCGTTTTGGATGATCCGAATTTAGAAAGAGAAAGAGAGGGTTTCGATCTGAGCCGTTCAATACGCTTTTGAACGGCCCAAATACGGCGTTCGAATAGCATAAATTCGGCCACGTGATACCCATCCGGTACAAAAAAAATTGCTACTTACATTTCGCTCTATTACTCTTACTCACACTCTCATCACTCATTGCAACTGTGCCCACTCACTACACTCCATCATCCACACATACACACGAACCCCACCTTCCTCCACCTCTATGCCCCCCACCTCCTCTGCAAAACTCCATTATATACACCACAAGCAGCAAACCAAGCCCAAACCAAGCCACGACCGCAATGGCAATCTCGCCACCCACCCTCTCTCTCCTCTCCCTCCCTCTCCTCTTCCTCCTCCTCCTACCCTCCTCTCTCTCCAAAACCTTCATAGTCCAAGTCCACCACGATTCTAAACCCTCCATCTTCCCAACTCACAAACACTGGTACGAATCCACCCTCACATCCCTCTCCCCCACCACGAACGCCGCCGCTCAAAACCCCAGCCGCGTAATCCACACATACGATACCGTTTTCCACGGATTCTCCGCAAAGCTCTCGCCTTTAGAAGCCAAAACCCTCGAATCCCTCTCCGGTGTAATCGCCGTCATACCGGAACAAATCCGTAAACTTCACACCACCAGATCGCCTGAATTCCTCGGGCTGAAAACCTCTGACAACGCTGGGTTGTTGAAAGAGTCGGATTTCGGGTCGGATTTTGTTATCGGAGTTATAGATACAGGGATCTGGCCTGAAAGGCAGAGCTTTAACGATAAGGATCTTGGTCCGGCGCCGGCTAAGTGGAAGGGGGAATGCGTTTCCGGTAAGGATTTCCCGGCGACGTCGTGTAATCGGAAGTTGATTGGAGCGAGGTATTTCAGCGACGGGTATGAGGCCACGAATGGGAAAATGAACGAGACGACGGAGTATCGGTCGCCGAGAGATTCGGACGGCCATGGGACCCACACGGCATCTATCGCCGCTGGCAGGTACTGTTGAAATATTTTGTTTGAATTAGTTTTGGATAATGGTTTCTGCTCTTTCAATTTTTCGTAGCATCGGGGAAAAAAAAAAGATTTATTTTTTGGTAAATTAATTCCACAATTTTCCTTTACTGCTTAAAATTACATGCATAGCAAGCTAAGATAAATTTTAGACTGCATTAATTTTAGAAAATTGTCCGGTTTTAATTTAGGTGTGGACTTCCAGGGGAAAATTAAAAAAAGAAATGATTTTTTTGCAAGAGTTTTCTGTTTCAAATAAATTAAACGGAAAAATCAACAGTTCTTGTTTTGATCAAAATTGTTAATTTTTAGACGTATATTAACCCAATTATTACTCTCTTTTACTCCGTATTTTTTTATTAAGAATTCTTTTATAATTCTAACAGGTACGTTTTCCCGGCGAGTACTCTGGGTTACGCTCGCGGCGTGGCAGCGGGGATGGCTCCGAAATCCCGTCTCGCCGCCTACAAGGTCTGCTGGAACGCCGGTTGCTATGACTCCGACATCCTCGCGGCATTTGACGCGGCCGTCCGAGACGGCGTCGACGTCATTTCCCTATCCGTCGGTGGCGTCGTGGTCCCGTACTACCTCGACGCCATCGCGATAGGCGCCTTCGGAGCCGCCGATGCCGGCGTCTTCGTCTCCGCCTCAGCCGGCAACGGTGGCCCCGGCGGCCTCACCGTCACCAATGTAGCCCCCTGGGTGACCACTGTAGGCGCCGGTACACTGGATAGGGATTTCCCTGCGGATGTTAAGCTCGGTAACGGGAAAATTATCCCCGGTATGAGCGTCTACGGTGGGCCAGGTCTAGCCGCAGGCCGTCTATACCCGCTAATTTACGCCGGGAGTGAAGGGAGTGACGGTTACTCTTCTTCACTTTGTTTAGAAGGTTCGTTAGACCCCAATTTGGTAAAAAACAAAATCGTGTTATGCGATAGGGGGATTAATTCGAGAGCGGCCAAAGGCGAAGTAGTTCAAAAAGCCGGTGGAATCGGAATGATTTTAGCCAACGGAGTTTTCGACGGCGAGGGTTTAGTCGCCGACTGTCACGTCATCCCCGCCACCGCCGTCGGTGCGTCGTCCGGTGATGAGATAAGGAAGTACATAACCTCTGCTTCGAAATCTAATAAGTCACCGCCTACTGCCACCATAGATTTCAAAGGGACACGGCTGCATGTCCGTCCCGCCCCTGTGGTCGCATCGTTTTCGGCCCGTGGCCCCAACCCGGAGACGCCTGAGATACTAAAACCCGACATTATCGCGCCCGGGTTGAATATACTTGCTGCTTGGCCCGATCGAATCGGGCCGTCCGGTCTCCCGTCTGATAAACGGGAAACCGAATTTAACATCCTCTCTGGTACTTCTATGGCTTGTCCTCATGTTTCGGGGTTGGCCGCTTTGTTAAAAGCAGCGCATCCCGAGTGGAGTCCTGCAGCGATTAGGTCGGCATTGATGACGACTGCTTATACGGTGGATAATCGGGGAGGAACAATCGGAGATGAGTCGACCGGTAATTCGTCTACCGTGATGGATTTCGGGGCGGGCCATGTCCACCCGCAGACAGCTATGGATCCTGGTCTAGTCTACGACTTGAATTCCTACAATTACGTCGATTTCCTGTGTAATTTGAATTACACGACGAAAAACATCCAAATGATCACGAGGAAGAACGCGGATTGCAGCGGAGCGAAAAAGGCGGGGCATATCGGGAACTTGAATTACCCGTCACTGACCGCTGTGTTTCAGCAATACGGGAAGAGGAAGATGTCTACGCATTTTATAAGGACGGCAACCAACGTTGGGGATGCAAATTCGGTGTACCAAGTAACGGTGAAGCCGCCGAGTGGGACCCTGGTAACGGTTCAGCCGGAGAAGTTGGTGTTCAGGAGAGTGGGGCAGAGGCTGAATTTTCTGGTCAGGGTGAAGACTGTGGCTGTCAAGTTATCACCTGGTAGTTCTAGCACTAAAACTGGTTCCATAGCTTGGTCTGATGGTAAACATGTTGTCACCAGTCCTTTAGTCATCACAATGCAAGCACCTCTGTAATTTTGAACCTTTGGGTTTTTGAGTTTTTTTTCCTGTTTTATTTTCCTCTCAATCTCTCTCTTTTCTTTTGGGATTCGGGGGCGTAGTGAGCATCCTGACCGTTTAAAACAGAACGAACGGCTATAATTGCTCACGCCTGTCCCCCGGATCTTTTTTTTTTTTGCTCTTTCTTGGTATTTATAGGTTGTATGAGAGTGTTATATAGTGTTTTCTACTTCAGAAAGCAGGATGAGAAGAACTTTGTTGTAAGTTGAAAAATCAACAAAGTCTGTAGAAATGTTGCCAAAGGAGTGTTGAAATAAAAATATATTATATTTCCGTCGTATAAAAAAAAAAAAGAAATAAAAATATATCATACTACTATAATATCTTGTAATTCAAAAGTAAATAATTTCCAAATAGAATAGACAAGAAATCCTGTTTTTGATGCTCATGTTCAGGTGTTTTTAACTTGATTTCTTTCTTTTGTTTAAAAGGCAGTGTGGGCAGGTATGCATGTGGAAACTGCAGATGTGGGAGTAATGTTGTTGGGGATCTCATGTTTTTGGGAGAAAATTTTGGGTGCAAATAGGGTATGGGTGGAGAAAATTTTGGGTACGGGGAGGGTACCACGTGGTACCCTCTCGGCACATCCGGGCCGTCCAACAATGCAATGGACGGTCCGGATTGAAAGTGCCGTCCGGATTTAAAAAAAATTAGAAAATAAAATAAAAAGTGTGTTTCAATCCGAGCCGTCCGATGCATTTTTGGACGGCTCGGATGCGCCAAGGGGGCACCACGTCACCCATACGAGAAAATTTTGGGTGCAAATAGGGTATTGAAACACACTTTTGGGTGCACCCAGATTGAAACACACTTTTTATTTTCTTTTCTAATTTTTTTAAATCCGGACGGCACTTTCAATCCGGACCGTCCATTGCATTGTTAGACGGCCCGGATGTACCGAGAGGGTACCACGTGGTACCCTCCCCATACCCAAAATTTTCTCCCGTCCCAAAATTTTCTCTGCCGAGAGGGTACCACGTGGTACCCTCCCCGTACCCAAAATTTTCTCTGTTTTTGGGGTTTCAGTAAACGTTCTCAATAATTTTTTGAGCTCTTTATTTATTTTAAATGTTTTTCTTGACTTAATATAGAAACTTTGGTCCTACAGAATATTTTGAGTCTCTTTCATCATGTCATCCAATTCACTATTTATTTTATCTGATTAGTTATAGAGGCAAAACATCAACCAGGCTGGCCGATTAATCATTTGGTATGTTTTTTTATGTCATTGATATACATTAGTGGGGTTAAGCGGAGAAATTAGTGAGTTAGTCAAAAAGGAGTTTAGAAGTTATCCATAGCCCCAAATATCTCTGCCGCGTTTTGAATTCTGGTCTCGCTTGTGAGAGAAACAAAAAATGATTGATAGGCTACTCATTTGGTATTTGCGTATGTAATCTGTAAACACATGAAGTTATTGGCGCCACATGGAGTAACAGCAAAAGACTTTTTGGCAACCAATTTTACACGGCTTATCCTGAGTATGTCTTTTTATTTCTCTGAAAAGTAGGACTGATAAATAAAATAAATTGCACGAGTTTGAATTTGTGTTCACTGGTTAAAGACTCGTTTGAAATTGGGTTGTTACGCAACATGTCAAGTTTGAACATCTTTTTGAAGCTCATGCATTAAGCCTTTGAACTAAACTCGAATAAGCTACTGTTCCGCTTGTTTGAATTGTGATGTCTTAAAAATTCAAACTACTTATGATCGCTTAATCCCAAAAAATACGACAAAAAGCTAAACAAAACTTTTGAAAAATAATTTTAGTCTAAAAATACCGAAGAAGATATTTTTTAGTGAAAATTCACGCTAAAAAACCAAACCGATTCTAAAATACGTGATATTTTGGTAAACAGTTCATGAAGTTGTGAATTTAATGTCCTTAACTCAATGACAGTTATTTAATGGGATGATCTCTTTTGGTCACAAAAAAAAAAAACTCAATGACATTATTCACGGCCGTTTCACTGATCTTTGGCTTTTTGATAGTTTGGGTATGTGAGGAGACATAATGACCAGTCCCGAAAAGCATAAAAATTTCAAAAATCCCCTTAGTAGAACTTATGGGTGGGAATTTATGACACTACCCAAACACGACACGGAGTTAGCGGTTTAGTGTTGAGCATTTTTTATACGAAACACGCATATGACACGACCCGAGAACACGATTAGTAAACAGATCGGGTTCGGGTTCAACCCGCATAACCCGAGAATGACATGAATTAACATGTTCGTCTATTTGTGTCGACACGGCAAACTATGAATTAACCCGCATAATTCGAGAATGACAAGAATTAATCATGTCAATTCATGTCGTGTTCGGGTCAAATTTGGCCAAACATGTCGTTTTCAAGGTAATCATGTCAATCCGTGTTGTGTTCAGGTCAGCACTATTAACAAGAAGTCGGATTAGGGTTTATTTTTTTGACACGATTAGTTAAGTATGTCATTTTAACACGAATCCAATTCGACATAATCTGAACACGATACAATATGACACGACGCCTCAACCTTAATAGAACTGTTCCTCAACAGTGCAGGAACACCTCCACGACCACCACATAACCTTATGGGTATTTCATATTTGACTAGAGATAGTCAATTACTTTGTCATGCTTTTATAATTAAATTAAATGATAAAGAGTAATCATTTAGGGGGAAAGCAAAACAGGACAAATGAGTAGGTTCAATTTGTCTAAAGGTGATTGAAAAAACATAAATGACAGATGTGCCCCCAAATGGTTTGAATTTGAGAAGCAAGAGAAGAAATTCGTGCTAAGTGCAAGACAGAGAGCAACTCTCCAGGCATATGTGGGGCTGTGGATTTTGATACTACCACAGAAACAAAACTGGATGAGAAAATTTTGGGTGCCCGTAGGGTACCACAGTGGCAGCTGATGTGGTACCCTTCAACCAATCAGAGCTTCCCAGCTGCACTACAAGTTAGATGGAGTCAGACCCCTTCCACTTCAGCTTTTACCCATCTAAAAAGTAACGGAGAGTAATTCCCGTTAACATCCCTCTTTCTCTCTCTCTTATTGAAAATTTGTGGGATGTCAACGGGTATTACTCTTCGTTACTTTTTGGATGGGTAAAGACTGAAGTGGAAGGGGTCTGACTCCATTTGACTTGGAATGCAGCTGGAAAGCTCTAATTGGTTGAAGGGTACCACATCAGCTGCCACTGTGGCACCCTATGGGCACCCAAAAATTTCTCAAACTGGATAATATAATGGAAAATTTTATTTGCATCCCATAATTTGCTCCATACAACTAATTCCTAAATACTATTCATTCCCATTTTTGTAACTTTCAACAAATAACTCAATATACAGTATATGTGGGCAAGTGGTGGCTAGCTCATGTGGTAGATCTCTTGGATGCCTCACACTGCATTTCAGGAGTCTCATTCCCCTGTCCCCCATATAATAGATTAGGAATGACTAATGACAAAAAACAAATTTTCCAATATACCCTTCCTCCCAACCAGGGTGCTTTGGCAAAACTAACAAATACAAAATCTAAATTTGAATAAATATAAGGACAAGTTATTTCTGCTATTTGGACTTTTTGGGTTTTTTATAAATAATATGTGAGAAAAATGACATGCATTAAAATCAATAAACATATGGACCGTAGACAATTTAGATCATTTAGACAGTTTATACAATTTGGTGAATGGCTCCTTACTCATAACATGATTATTTTGTATGGTCCTTAGGCGAGGCCGAGTTTTTAGTTTTTAGCTCCAATTGCTGAAAGATAAATTTTCATAAAAATGAAAAAAGTTGAAGTCTTAAAAGCCGATTTATTTTCTACAAAAGTAATAAAAGCAAATGAGAGCTCGAAGTACAAAAAAAGTTTTTTTTTTTTTTAAAGGGAAACCCACCAACATGGGTTTGTACCTTTGAAATTATAAATTGGGTCGTGAAGATCTGATCCATGTGGTCCCACCGTCCCAGGCTCGTACCAGTTGTCGGGTTGGACTTTGATGGCCCAGACTAAACCTAGAGGTCTTTACAGGAAACGCTTTCTGCTTAAAGTTTCAGTAGCTGGGCCCAACCGCAATCAGTAGCTGGGCCCAACCGCAACTTCCTCACTGATATCAACCATCAGATGCCAGCCTGTTAACAATTTTCATTGAAACAATTTTTTTTTTCCAATTGGATTATATTTTAGCCCTCCAGGAGTGATTCTCTCATAATTTTAATAAGCTTATTGTATCAATATTTTTAATCAATAGACATCGAATCTTAGGACTAATATCCGTGCTTTCCTCCCTAGGAGCAACACGGACAAACGAGATTCAATCGAGTAGAAGTTTTGATTTTTTAAATTTATAAATTGAATGAGCAAAGCAATAATTTATTTTTCAAAAAAAGCTTAAATAAGCTTATTGTATCAATATTTTTAATCAATTCACATCGAATCCTAGGACTAATATCCGCGCTTTCCTCCCTAGGAGCAACACGGGCAAACGAGCTTCAGTCGAGTCGAAGTTTTGATTTTCTAAATTTATAAATTGAATGAGCGAAGCAGTAATTTATTTTTTTTTAAAAATATTAACAAGCTGCGGACAAGATATTCAAGCTTAAAATTTGATATATATTAACTAATTAACTGTTCTATAATGAGTTTTTAACAAGTTAAACTCGAGCAAGCTTTGGTTTGTTTATCAGCTTTGCGTTGAGTTTAACTTTGTCCTTGTCATGTTATTACTATGATTGAAAGCCAAATTATTAGGGCATCTCCAGTAGTAACACTATTAATGTAAGAAATAGTGTAAGAAATAAACAGTGAGCTAACATTTTTTCATTTTTTGTGTTCCAATAGTGGTGTTAGTACACGAATATATGTGTCAAAAGTTAGTGCAGCACTACTGACATGCATAACTGTGTACGTACTACTATATTTTCCTAGTGTCAGTGACATGAGAGAAATGGAGGAGAGAGGGAGGAAAAAGGCGGAGAGAGAAGCGAAAAAGGTGGGGTTAGTCCTGTTACAAAGAGAGAGAAACGGAAGGTAGGAAAGAGAAAGAGAGGGAAAGAAATGAGGAGAGAGAAAAAAGTGGGACTATATACACTACCTAACAACACTTTAACAATATCATTGCAACACTCTTACCTCAACAACACATTGTGTCATAACTACATACGAATGGGATCCACTTTTTATACTTTTGTGTCATATAACACCATATTTTTAACTCCGCGACTGAAGATGCCCTTATCAAAAGAGCAGAATAGGTGACGTGCTATTCTATGAAAAGTCGTTCTGTCAACCCTAGGTTGTCAATAAGCTTAGAAAAACACAGGGAAAAATAGATACTCCAATGGGTTTTTACAATCTCCAATACACTTATAGAGTATATTTTTCACATATTTCAATACGTTTTAAAACCTTAACAACAATGCCGGTTTTAGCATTTTACTTCTATGAATCAGGCCCGGCCTGGTTCAGGCCAAAGC
Organism: Gaultheria prostrata; assembly: GCA_036023075.1. Lineage (NCBI taxonomy): Eukaryota > Viridiplantae > Streptophyta > Magnoliopsida > Ericales > Ericaceae > Gaultheria > Gaultheria prostrata. Next base: position 14,820 of record JAXBDA010003602.1, read on the forward strand.
CCAACAAGACCTAACCATTTCTTATTTTCTGTGACTCGATCTAAACTAAAATTTGCATCAAAAGGCCCGGCCCAAAAAACAATCGACCTAATTAAACATTACAGGCCAAGGCCCAATGAGGCCTAAGCATTTCTTATTGTCTGAAACTGGATCGAAACTAGTAAAATTTATGCGTCAAAAGGGCCAACCCAAGCAACCATTGACCTAAGGAAGAGTAATGTGGATGTGGTGTAAGAGCATCTGCATTTGGTCATTTTAGACCACTTTAGAGACATGTTTTTACTCCAAAAGTCAGATAACAAAAAAAAAACTCCCAGTGTAGGGCACTCTAGCCTCTTTGTTACCTGTGGTGAAGCTCCCAGCGTGGTATAGAGAGAGAGAGAGAGAGAGACGGGGGATGGCAGGTGTGTGTCAGGAGAGAGAGAGAGTTACTTTTATTTTTAACAATGTTAAATGGAGCATTTTTTTATCATTACCTAACAACCATCTAACACATAATTTTTTGGTCTCACTTTTAACACTTTTTTTCATATAACAAATATTTTTAGCTAGTCTCAAATGCAGATGCTCTAAGAGCATCATTAATGGTATACTCAAAAATAAAAATACTCAAAGATGAGTATTTTAATACAAAAAAAGAAGCTCACAATGACAATATTTTTTTTTACAAATATTCTCTAATTAAAAAAATGAATTAATCAATAAAACTCTCTAATTAAAAATGGTATGGTGTGAATGTCCCCGACACCACTTACCAGCATTCAGTTTCATGACTCGGGATTTAAGAGATCACTAAAAAAAATAAAATGAGATCACATATAGAGATCGAACCAAATCATGATCAATCTTTTTAATTGGATATAAATACGTGTTGTTTCATCGAAAAAGTCTTGCTATGGGTTTTCGCTATCATGATACATATGGTAAGATATTTTACAAAAAAATTATAATAATGGTATACTTAATAAATAAAAAAAATTGGCCCAAATTTTATTACCATTGGATAGCGAAGGCTCATATGACTAGGCAAATAACTCATTAGGAAGTGCTAAATACACAATCATGCATGTACCAGAATAAAATCTTTATAGTACTTATTTACAAGTTGGTGGACAAGTTGCCAAGTTGGTTACTCTTACTCTTGGCCAATCCAAAAGATCTGAGATCTGTAAGATTTTTTTTTTAAAGAGAGAACCACCGGAAGCGGGGGCCCTTTAGTGAGTCGAACTCATTACAGGGTGTAGTGAGTGAATCTGGGCCGTCCAATATTTTGGACGTTTGGATTTTAAATAAATTATTCGCACAAAGAGTTAGACTGTTTGCACGATTAATTTATTTAAAATATGGACCGTCCAAAACAAGAATAGACGGCTCCCCGGTTCCAAAACGACCACGTTAACATGATCACTGAAGAGTGTCATTATTCATGCAATAAAAGTGCTTTTATAGCAAAGATTAAAATAAAGCAACATTAGTAGTAATTAAGTACCTAATACCCCTTCCTTTGTCAAGTGACTGAAATGGAAAATGTTTATTTATAGTACTACTTCTTTATGTACCCACTTGTCCACCTGGTTTTGACAGCTCTTAGGCAAGTGGAAGGATTACTCCGGTTGGTTGGTGGGTTTGTCCTTCACATAATAGATAAAAACTCGATTTATGGGTCACATTGCATGGAATCAATTTCTTGTGAATCTCTTAATACCGGTGTAGATGATTTGTCTTCGATCGAACTGGAGAAAGAATAAGACGAAGTGCGCATAAGTTGATCCTGACACACCAAACAATCGGGAAAAAAAAAGGCATTATCCACAACAAAAATGATAAATGTAACAAAGATACATATATATGTAAAAGTAGGTCCGAGTCATCAATTTGTGTCGACATAGGAATCTTCCAAAATCCAACGCGTGTTGGTCATATGTTTAGGGGTGTGCCACTAACTTAGTTTTTTTGATTTTTTTTGTTTTTTAGTTTTTGTATGTGAGAGTTCGAAATACGCATTGATTTTTTGTGATTTTTTATGTGATATATTGTGAGGGGATGAAATATCTCGAAAAATATAATAAATTGATTTTTGACTTTTTGAGTAAGTGGAATGGAGCATGATAGTGAAGTGATTACAAATTTAAAGCCCAGATATTAATGTCTTCATTTTACTATCTGATTATAGTAGCTGACAGATCCTTTTGCAGGTGCTTGAGTGGATAGGAAGGAGGTCCGTCGGCCTCCATGGTGTCAAATTTTGTTTGGATATTTGACCCGATGCGGGGGACGAAACTCATCTTAATCAGGGCGACCCCTGATATTTTATTCTACATGCTCTTTTTGATGTCTCTATAGGTCTTTTCACTTTGTTTGGATGAGGTTATGAGAACCGGTCTTGAAACCCCAAAATCTAATGGTGGATCCTTCCCTCCCAACTATAACCCCAGAAAAAAGAAGAAGTGAAAACCATATGTTTCAACAACTCTATTGACGTATACTTGTACAGTTATGTAAAATATAAAAAATAAAAAATAAAAAGGCAAAAAATCCATTGAGGAAATCAGGAAACCGAACAAGGGAGGGTTTTCAAAACCTGGTTTGGAAACTCTAAACGAACCAGCCCAAATATATTTGTTGTTTATCCATTTGTATTGTCCCCTCTGTACTACGGCTTTTTCTAATGATATTTCTCTCTATTTTTGCAAAAAATAAAAGAAGCCAAGCCATAGATCACAAAAATTAAGAATAGGAAATAGATGCATCGAACGAGTAGCACTCAAAAAGCAAAAAAAAACATCAACTAGCACTTTGCATATTAAAAAAAGAACAACTAGCACTTTTATAAAAATTTAGCTAAAGTCCTAGCTAAACCTTCTTAGAGCAACCCAACAATGAGTTGATAAATTAAGTAGTGTACAGTGCATATATCTATTATAACTTGATACTTTTTCTATCAACACTCCCTATTAACCTCCTTATTTTTAATAAAATATAATATATGGGGGAAAAGTTAGAGAGAGACAAGAGAGAGAATAAAAAAAAAACAGCCAGGGGAAAGAGAGAGAAAAAATAAAAAAATGGGTAGGGAGTGAATAGTGTCTCCCTAAATGGGGGGGGATTTAGGGAGGTACTATTCATTTTTGTATTTTAGGGAGTCTTGGAGCCTAAATTTGGGGTTTGACTCCCTAAAATAGGAATGTGAGCCAATTTAGGGAATTTGTTGGGGATGCGTTTTTGGTAGATAATTAAGCCATAAGCTCATAACAAAAACATTGAATTAGATCAACAAAGAACTTTGCAAGGTCGTAACTCGCGCGCAACATGTAAGTAGGACCCGAAAATACATATCGCCCTACTTAAAATAAAAAGATCAAGTAGCAGCACTTAACATTCACTACCAGCAAACAATATTTTGGGACTATTGGAGGTTTTGGTTTCCAAACAGCAAATGAAATTTGAAAAATTCTTTTTTTTGTCATTCGATATACATCAGTGGGGGGTTAACGGAGGAATTAGTGAGTGATAGCTAAGCACCGCAATGACTCTCGTGCGATATAATGTTGTTGTTTTTTTCCCTAGATAGCTCATGGGTCTGGATTAGATTACGCAAACCTCGACTAATCTTTAGGCATGAGTTTCGGGTAAAATCTCATATAGACTGACTCTAAAGAGTTGATAGCACATTAAGAGATTTGAATTAATACTGAAAATGAGCAAAATATAAAGGGACTTGCTAAAGGGCACCATTGCGCCCGTTAAAGGTACAAAAAAATATACTTATTAGGTCACACTTTTACTATAAAATACGCTTTTAAAGTACAGATGAGACCCACAAGTGTAATTTTTTGTACCCTTAACGGGCACAACATTACATCCGTTAGCATTTCCCAAATATAAATGACATAAATTGACCACCAGCTAAATCTAAAAACATCGCCTCGTTGTTGTGATTCAGAATATCATTAGAAGAAATAGGTAAATGAGTATGTCGTCGTGTTTTATTGCTCATTCAGTTATCCAAACAATTAAACTCTCCGAATCAATAAGGATCAAGGTTTCTCTTGGGTGTTTTCATTTTGGAAAACGATTATAAGGTGCCAAGTTGAAAAGACTGCAAACTTGAAAGGTACATTTTGTAATTATCATCTCATTGCTGTAACAAAGAAATACAACTGCAGGTTTCTGGGATGGAAACAGCTTTTTTTTTTTTTTTTTTGGGTAATACTTTTTTTTTTTTTTTGAACACCAAAAAAGGGTGCTCTTGTGGGGAGTTCACTGCATCCTGAGGCCCTGTCCCCGGGGCCACCGGTTGACGGCCAGATTTAACCCAACCCATAGGAAGGGACCCACCATCAGGGCACCAGTGGAGTGTATCACACCCCCCAGCAGAGCCCATGAACGATTTTTTAACTCTTTCAGAAGTCAAACCTGGGTCAAAGTTAGGGAAGGTGGATGCCTCCACCACTGACTTCCACCACTGGGCCACCATCCCGGTGGTTTTGGGGTAATACTGGAAACAGCTTTTGTTACATAGGAGTATTAATCACCAAAGGTCCAAAATATAAACAAATAAAAGGTTCATTGACCCCAACCCTTTTTTACTCGGACAGTCGGACTCATACACAATTCATTAAACTTCCATTTGTCGTTACTCGTTAGCCCCACAGCTCATTTGTGGTCCCTTTTCTGTGTCTCCCCCGGTAACGCGGAGACGGAGGAGCTTCCTAGATTTACTTTTAATAAACAACGAACCAACTTTATTTGAGTTCAAGCTCGTGTTTGCACGTCAAAAATTTGTTTAAAAACAGTTTGTTGAGTGAATCGAACTTCACACCATGTATTCTCGTATATTTGATTGTAGTTCAAAATTCACTAAGATATTGGAAATCGAACTTCACACCCCCTAACATCTACACCCCTTTTTGTTTTTATTCGGGTGAAATTACTGAAATACCCCTTCATTTCAACATCTGCACCCCCAAAGGGATAATAAAATGGAAGAGAATTTCAGTAATTTCACCCTAATAAAAACAAAAAGGGACTGCAAATATTGAAATGAAGGGTGTGAAGTTCAATTCCCAAGATATTATATCAATAATGATCTTCATAGATGAAAAAAATAAAAATAATAATAATGGACACATTTAGGGGGTGTTTGGGAGCATACTTTTCAGTTTTTCATTTTTAACTTTTTGGCTTTTTAGATTATGAGGAGAATGTGTTTTGAATTTGGGAGGAGTGTTTGGGAGAAATGTGCAGAATGCATTTTGCAAAATGAGTAGTGTTTGGAAGAATAATGATGAGAATGAGTTATGAATTGGTTGTTTACCATTTTGCCCTTGTTTATTTGTTATAGTATTTAAAATGTATATGAATTGATTTTAGAAAAAAAAAAATTAAGTCATTTTAAAAAATATTTTCTTAAACGCATCGAGTCCAATTATTTACATATATACTGCTTATATTTTATTTTATTTTGGGGAGAAACCCATTTTATTAGTTTTGTGGCTTTGGTACCAACCCCAATACAGAACAACAGTTTGGGCTTTGAGAAAATCCACCCAGTCAAAATTGGATCACTTTCTCCATTTGTTCGTCTCTCCCTAGAAGCTTTAGCAGACCCACCACCACCGCCATTGATGCTGCTCTTCCATTAATCCAGTCTTCACAGGTGCTCTTTATCTCTCTCTCTCTCTCTCTGTAAGACTATACTGTAACCATGAAACTCTCATCTCTCTCCCACCGAAACCCTCTTCTTTGAAAGAACACACAAATTTACCTCAACAAGCCTTCACACACTCTCAACACCGACGATCTGAGAGATTTCCCAGGAAGAACAGAGCAACGACGAACCGGTGTGGAAGATCGCAGGCTTCCCCTCTCTCTAGTAAACAAGGGGTAGGAATGGGAAGAGAAATTAGGAAAAAATCAAAAACGAGAAGTAGAATGGGAAAAAGAGGGTATGACCTCTTTTTGGGTTCTTGCCTGGAAAGCTAGAAACTGAAAACGTATTATGAAGGAATGCATTCTGGGTGTTGACTCCCAAACACCCAGAAGGGAAAAACGCGAATGAGAAAATTTGAAACCAAGGCGGCCAAACACCCTCTTACAATGCTTGTTATAAACCTCCAAAAGAGTACCGGCTTCCGCGCCCCCCCATTTACATCCCTATTAAGGGCCTCCGAATTTTGGTAGTGCTCATATATGTTAGGTAACTACAATGAACAAGATGCATGAGTCAAACCAAATGCATATTTGTAGCAGTTAAAAGAATTTTCTTGATAATACGCAGCGTCGCAGCCCATGTATGATAGATGCAAATAAAAAGCAAACGTATCACCTTTACAGGTTAGGAAAATAAAAAGATTAAAAAAACCTTCTCTGGAATTGATGCAGTTTAGATAGCAATTAATACATACTATTATTTACTCGCTTTGATTATTTGTTATTTTGAGTTTTTGAACAATGGGTCCATCTTCGGAGTTCGTTTACGACCTCCTAAAGTCTTCGGCGGCTCTGCTCCAAACTAAGCTCAAACAAACTACTACGTGGCTCGTTTAGCTTATGATGAATAAAATATTCGAGCTATTAAAATCAACTCAATTGTAGTTTGTTTGAGATCGACTTGGAACTTGTTCTCCAATGAATTTATGAAGATTTGATAAAATCAAGCCCTCAATTTTATCTATTCGTGAAATTTTTTAATAAAATCTCATATTTTTTTATTCATTGGAGAACCAAGCCTTGTCCGATAAACTAAATAAAATGTAAACATACCTTCAAACTCGCTATAATGTAATTAAGTACATGAGTTAAGGGCATTCTTGTACAATAAAAATAATCCTTAAAACTGGAGTAACTTGTTCCTTTCTGCCGAGCGCGATCTGAACCGTTCATTTCGATTTTCAATTGTTGGATTAAGAAAGAGAAATAGGAGAGAGAGAGAGTTTCGATCTGGATCGTCCAACCAGAATGCAATATTCGGATAGCACCTAGGCTCGCCACGTGCTATCATTCGCTACCCAATTTTTTCCCCCTTCGTGCCTATTTATATCTTTCCCGTCCTTGGCTTTTGCTCAATACTGAAAAAACTACTGCTTTGGTTTTACGAACACTCTCCAATTAAATCTCCCACAAAAAATTGCTTTTCAGGTTTCGATTCTTCGATAAGAAAGATTTGATCGGAAAAGAAAGAGGATGTGCGGCGGTGCGATCCTAGCCAACATCATTCAGCCGGCGCGCGGTCGCCGGCTGACAGCTGATGTCCTGTGGCCTTCGGGGGTGAAGAAGACGAAGAATAACCCTGCCAATTACTTCTCTAAGCCATTGAGATCTGAGATCGCCGACCTCGAAGAATCTGACTTCGAGGCCGATTTTAAGGGTTTCATGGATTACTACATGGACGAAAACGACGACGTCAAGCCCTTCGCTTTCTCAGCTTCCAACTCTTATGGTATCAATCGTTTCAGATCTCCTTTCTCTTTTTTCATGAATTACTGTGTTGGTATTTTACTCTTATGGCTCCGTTTCTGAATTTTTGTTGATAGTCGCGAGAAGAATAGTAAATTCGTTCAACTAAAAGAAACAAAAATTAACTTCGACGAAAAAAGTTTGATTCTTTTTTTCGGTCAGTGTAGGCATATCGTACTTTTTTTCAACTTCGATTTATTTTCTAAAATTTTCTGATTGTTCTGGTTGAACCGAATTGATTGACAAAGAATTACTAAAATTAAAAAAATGTCGAAGAAAAATACCAAATAAATAATTTAGGAAGAATGTGGCCTTAATCTGTTAGTCGGAATTGTTCTTTGATTGCAATTTAGAAGTGTTTTTTTATGAATTTCTTAGGGCTGGCCAAGAGACAGTACCATCAAAGCACCAATTTTTTTAGCAAACAGTAGCCCTTTAACCCTTAGATTAGAACTAGAGATTAAGCCTTTATAGCAGACTAATTCCCAATTAATCGGCCTGGCGACTAATTGAGCGCCCAGACCAATAATCGACAAGGCCAGACACCGACTGCCGGCTAGGCTAGAACACCGGAATTAACTTTTGATTGCTTTGCTTTGCTTTGCTTTGTTATCATTTGGAAATGATATCGTGGATAAATTTGGTGATGAGAACTTAATTAGTAGATTGCTGCTAAAGCCGAAAACTGAGAGAGAAATAATTTAGGTCATACTTTGTGTTTTTTCCTTTTTCGCATTGGGGTTTTTATCATTTTTGGTAGTTTTTTGTTGTAAACGGGATTTAGTTGAAAGACCAGGCTAAAATTAAAAAATCTTATACTGGTTTCTGTGTTATGTATGATGCGATTTTACTGAACGAAGCCTGAGGGTCAGCCAGGATATACTATTTCTTGGCTGTTTATTTTGATTCCTCTAAAAACTAAGTTTGTTTAGGGCGTTAATAGAATTGGGATGAACATGTCCTGCTTCTGTTCGTGGCGAAAGCAAGTAATTTATGGAACACATTTTTAGGGAAATGTTTGGTGAGTTTAGATAGCTTAGTTGTTTTTGTCGTTTGAAGGAAATTTTGTAGGAAATATCTCTGAGACGGGAACATCTCGCGTTCTTTAGTCTATGCTTGAGGACTTGGGTTCTATATGATGTTTGAGAAATGTTTATCCTTTCTCTTGGAAGCACATGAGAATTTTTATTTTATTTTAAGATGACCAAAAACTCATCTACGAATCAGTCCTATGAAGCCTACCAAGGAATCCAAATTGGTTTCCTAAGAACAAATTATGTTTGGATGATGGGCTATGTTTTGGGATTCAGATATTGTTTGTATAAACTTGGGCTTCGATATTCACTGCCCTTATGATGGAAAATTGGAGGCGGAGCTTTAGATTTTCTTAGGATCCATGATTTCCATCTTGAGACTTAGGAAATTGGGTTATTTTTGTATAAGATTGGATAGACTTCATCAAGACACTAATCTTATCGGGAGAAAAATGGCCTTTCAGTGTTTGAAGCTTAGTTGACATTACTCATTTCTTCCTTTACTGAGAGAACGGTGAAGGGAAAGTGAGAAAAGCTTATTGGTAGCTTTAGAACATAAGAAAATATGAAATGAAAAAGAATAAAGCCTCCATGCCTCTTTCAGATACCCTATCTTCGTTGATGATTACTGCATGTATGTGGCTTTTGTTGTTTGGATCGGAATTTTGAAACATCCATGTTTCTTATATTGAAGGCTCTAGGTCGACGAAATTTGTGGAATCCAACGGAGAGGCTGAAAAATGTGCGAAGAGAAAGAAGCACCAGTACAGAGGAATTCGGCAGCGTCCATGGGGTAAATGGGCTGCTGAGATCCGTGACCCAAGAAAAGGGGTCCGGGCATGGCTTGGAACTTTCAACACTGCAGAAGCGGCTGCAAGAGCCTACGATGAAGAGGCACGTAGGATTCGTGGCAAGAAAGCCAAGTTGAATTTCCCTGATGATTCTCCACCGAATGTCCTAAAATGCACAATCAAGGCAAATACTCAGAAATCACTTGTCAAGGAAAACCCAAGCTTTGTTCAGCCTAATGTGAACCAAAATTCCAGTTTCATCGACAACCTAGATCTTGACGACTACCCCTTGGATTTCGAAGAGAAACCACCAACTAATCAATATGGGTTTTCAGATGCCTGCCCTATATATAGAGAGTTTGAGAACAAATCGGTTATCCCATCAGATGGTACTGCCCTTTATTTTAATTCGGATCAAGGAAGCAACTCGTTCGACTGTTCTGAATTGGAGTGGGGAGAGTATAATGCAAAGACACCGGAAATATCATCAATTCTTTCTGCTGCCACCGTAGAAGGTGATGAAACCCAATTTCTAGACGATGCAAACACCGCGAAGAAACTGAAGACTGATTCAGTGGACATGGGTACTGTTGAAGAAAATAATGTGAAGAATTTGTCTGACGAGCTTTCTGCTTTTGAGTCCGAAATGAAACTCTTCCCGTTTCTTGAGGAGAACTGGGATGCTTCAGTGGATGCATTTCCCAGTGGAGATGCAACTCAGGATGGCGGCAACTCCATCGATCTTTGGACCTTCGATGATTTGGTTACGGGAGTGTACTGAGCATTGTGTAAAAAAAACAACTCAATCTACCCAAAAATAATAATAATAATTACATCCCGTCGGTATTTTTCCTTCATCTGTATATTGTTTTTGTTTTGTTTTGTTTTTTGTTTTTTTTGGTGAAATGCATGCAGTTCTCTGTGTTCATTTGAGTTCGGTTGGTTAATAGTTCAGCGACATATCTATTTTAAGAAAATGCTACAATATTTCCGTCCTTATAGTGTATCCCAATCGTAACATGTTATGCATTGTAATCGTAACATGTTTGTTTATCAGCTTTACTGTTGAGTTTAATTTTGTTCTTCTCATTATATGATAGTAGATAACAAGTGGACCGGAACCCCAATTATTATCGAAAGAGCAGAATAGGTGCTGTGCTATACTATGAAAAGTCCTACTGATAGCCCGGATACAATGTATATTGTCAACACCAAGCAGTCAATAAGTTAATAAAATGACAGAAAAAACACTCAAATGGTTTTTTTTACAATTTTCAACATATTTTTGCACACCTTAATGCATTTTTCAACTACTTCAAAAAAAAAAAAAAAAGCTCTGTTGTAAGCAGTTTATTTCTATGAATCAGGCGCAATGACGCCTATGCATTTCTTATCATCTGTGACTGGACTGGATCCAAACTAAAATTTATGCGTCACAAGGGCCGGCCCGAAAAATAATTGACCTAAATAAACATTAATGGCCAAGGCCCAATGAGGCCTAAGCATTTCTTGTTGTCTGTTACAGGATCTAAACTAAACTTTATTTGTCAAAAGGGCCGGCCCAAACAACCATTGACCAAAACAAGAGTAATATGGATGTGGTGTAATATCTTACAAGGACCCATTTGAAACAAAAAGAAAGAAAAAAAAAAAAAAAAGGAGTGGATGTTGTGTGATTTGAGACCAAAAAGGCAAAAATAAAAAAACCCACTAATTAAAAATGGTGTGATGTGAATATCCCCGAAACCACTTACCAGCATTCAGTTTTCATTACTCAGGATTTAAGAAAGCATTAAAAAAAATGAGATCGTATAGATCAAACCAAATCATGATCAATCTATTTAAATTGTAATTTTAAAAGGTTTAAAGGATAGTGGTTGGAGTATTTTTTTGGGCAGTTCAAAAATATTAGGATATCGATATTAAATAGTGTGGATTACTAGAAAAAGTCTTGCTATGGGTTTTCGCTAGCATGATACATATGGTGAGAAATTTACCAAAAAATATGAAAGAATCAGAAACAGAGAGTAAAGAAGAGAAGGCTCCATATGACTTGACTATTACTCATCCGAATGTTTTTTTTTTGTCATCAGATATATATTAGTGGGGATTAGCGGGGGAGTTAGTCAGTTAGTCCAGAAGTGGTCTAGAAGCTATACATAGCCTTAAACCCTAAACTCCTCTGCCGAGATTCAAACTCCGGTCTCGCTTGTGGAAGAACCAAGAGATAACCGTTAGGCTATTAGCCTTTGGTTATCCGAAAATTAAAGATACACAATCATATGATTCATATAGTACTATAATATAATAATTCTATTAATATTTATTTACTACAAGTAGGTGGTGGACAAGTTGCCAGGTTGGTTACTCTTGGCCAATACAAAGGATTTGGTTATCTGTAAGATTGTTTTTGAAAAAGAAAATGACCACATTTACAGGATCAGTTGAGAGTCTCATTATTATTCTTGCAATAAAAGTGATTTTAGCAAGATTAAAATATAGCAATATGTAGTAATTAAGTACTTCTTCTGTCTCTAATCTTTCATCCCAAACACTAAATTTTTGTTGTCTTAAATTTTGTGTCCAAATGCAAGTGGTGGTTAGCTCATGTGGTAAATTTCTTGAATGCCACACTGCATCCCGGGATCGAATCTCATTATCCCCTCTCCCCATGTAATAGATTAGGAATGACGAATGACAAAAAATAAAAAATAATTTGTCCAAATCATTAGGTAATGCAATTATACTGTTATCCCCTTTTTTTTAGAGTAAGTACATGCATTTGTAATGATGATATTTTGAAGCGTAAAAAAAGAAAAAAATATGACAAGTAAATAATTGTGTTCCCCTAATTAGTTGAAATATCTAAAAGGTACCAATAAATTGGGGGATAGGATTCTTTTGTCAAAAGACTGATGTCCCATTCCACTAACTAAAAAAGCTAAATAGTGAACTTGTTTCAATTTTCAAGACAAGTCATTCTCTCACAATACATCAAATTAAAATTATGAAAAATCAAAAAATGAATACCCTTAGTGGAACACCCGCCGCTGAGATGGATATTGGAAATATTCATTTATAGAATTTCTTTACTTGCCCACTTGTCCACTTGGCATTGACTGACAGCTCTTAAGCCCCCAAATACGGTGCCTAATAGGTTTGATTCTTACACAATTGATAAAGCTCAATTGATGGGGTTAGATTACATGAAAGTAATTCCTTATGAGTCCTCTATTACCGGTGTTAATGATATGTCTTTGATCGGATCGAAAAAAAAAAAGCTAAAGCGTGTATAAATTGACCCTGATACTCTGAACGGTCGAAAAAAAAAGGCACTAAAAAGAAAGCACTTAGAAATTATCCACAATACATGCAAAAAAGATACTACCTACTCCGTAAAAGTAGGTCCGAGTAAGCATTTTGTGTCGACATAGGAATCTGTCAAAATCCAATGCGTATTCACCACAGGCCAAAAATATCTTAAAAATACATTTGATGGTGAAGTGATACAAATTTAAAGCCCAGCCAAGTCATAGATCACAAAAATCAAGAATAGGGAAGACTAGATGCATTGAAGCCTCATTCCATTAACTCAAAAAAGCTAAAAAAAATCAAGAAATTCTTAAAATTGAGGCAGTCACTCTCTCATAATACATCACGTAAAAAACTGTGAAAAATCAAAAAGCCAAAAAACTCTCTTAATGGAACACCCCCTGAACAAGTGGCACTCAAAAAATTAAAAAAAAAACATCAACTAGCACTTTGCAGATTAAAAAAAGAACAACCAGCAATTTTATGAAAATTTAACTAAAGTCCCACCTATACCTTCCTAAGTTGATGTTTTGGGTAGGTAAGCCATAAGCTCATAACAAAAACACTGAATTAGATCAACAAAGAACTTGGCAAGGTTGTAACTCGCCATATTAGAAACATTCACTAACACCAAACAATATTTTGGAACTATTGGAGGTTTTGGTTTCCAAACAGCAAATGAAACTTGAAAGACTTTGCAAAGGAGGAAAGAGGTAGAAAAGCACCAGAATAACTCTATGTGTTTTTCATAGCTTAAGGTCTGGATTAGATTACGCGCGCCTCGATTAATCTTTGGGCATGAGTTCCGAACAATTCTTATACAAGCTGGCTCCAAAGAGTTGATAGCAAATTAAGAGATTTGAACTGATACTGAAAAATGAACAAATTATAAGTCACATGACCACCAGTTAAATCCAAAAACGTTGCCTTCTTGTTGTGATTCAGAGTATCATTAGAAGAAAATAGGTACTCCAATGAGTTTGTCTGTCATGTTTTATTGCTCACTCAGTTATCCAAAGAGTTGAACTCTTCAAATAAGTAAGCGACCAAATGGGCCTTTTTTTTTTTTTTTTTCTGAAAACAATTAGGGACCGAGTTGAAGAGACTGCAAACTAGAAAGGTGCATTTGTAATTATCATCTCATTGCAGTGACAGAAATCAACCACAAGAAAAAACTCCCTCCGTCCCAAATTATTGGACCCTCTTTCCATTTTGGGATGTCCCATTTCTAAAAATATCTATCAAAACAGGGTCACTTTCCAGTTTTACCCTTTAAAAGTACTTTTCCCATCTCGATTGGTTTGTCCATTATATTTTATTTTATATCTGTATTTATGATTTTGAAAACTTTGTATAATAAAACTAATTGATATCTTCAAACAAGATCCATGTTGCATGCGTTTCGAGTTTCATATAAAAAATTAGCCCCACAAAATTGGTCACGTTAATATCGACTGGACTTAGGGGCAAAACAGAAAAGACAATACAAAGTTTTTACACTCTTACTAAGTTGGATTCCCCAAAAGGATCCAACAAATTGGGACGGAGGGAGTACAAGAGTTAATACAACTGCAGGTTTCTGGGAAGAAAACCAGCTTTGGTTATATTACCCAAATACTATAAACAAATGGAACATTAGTTAATTGACCACATCCCTTTAGTTTTGGCCTGATCAGCAATTCATTAAACTTCAGCCCCACAGCTCATTTGTGGGTCCCTTTTCTCTCTCTCCCCTGTACCGCGAATAAGGCAGAGCTTATGAGATCTATCGTGTTGTGTCATGTCATTTCGTGTTAAAATTATCTCAATTCTAACCTGACTTGTTTAAATTTTCGTGTTATCGTATCGTGTCATATTCATATTACGTGTCTGAAATAGCTGATGCTAACCTGTTAACTTCGTACCATGTTAAAAAATCTCACCCCGGCCTAAAACTGGTGTTTTGGCAAAAGTAATCCATTTGTTTTTGTCTTTTATTCAAATTTTTTTTTTTTTTTTTGCATTTGTTAGTTCTGTGTCGATTTGTTGTAAATTATTAGTTCGTCATGACGAGAGGAATCTAAAAAGTCAAAATTTATTATAATAAATATTTAAAAAGTGCACTAATGATAAAAATAATCCAAATTTTTGTGGATTATTGAATTATTTTTGTCTCTATTCACAAAAATTTTAGTATAGCTAATAAATTTTACTCTTTAAATTTCTCTCATCAGGACGAACAAATAATTCACAAAAAAAATCAACGCAAAATTAAAAAAAACGTAAAATTTTTTGAATAAAAAAACTAATAAGAGTAAAATATTAGTAGCTCATAACAAAATCATTGAATGAGATCAACGAAGAACTTGGCAAGGCCGTAACTCGCAACATCTTAGTAGGACACGATATTATTGCCAACAAAGAAATAAGAACATAAGCAAAAATATTTTGGGATTATTGGAGGTGTGGTTTCCAAACAGCAAACTTGAAAGACTTTGCAAAGGAGGAAAGAGGTAGAAAAGCATCCCAATAACTAAAAGTTATAGAATTATGTTTTTCTTTTGCCAGATAGCTCAAGGGTCTGGATTAGCCTTAATGAACCTCGACTAATCTTTAGGCTTGAGTTCCACCGAATAAAATACCGTATAGACTGACTCCAAAGAGTTTGTAGCACGGTAAGTTATTTGAATTTCGACCGAGAAATGAGCAAATTGTTAAGTCACAAACATTGACCACCAGTTAAATCGAAAACATTGCCTTTTTGTTGGGATTCAGAGTATAATTAGAAGAAAATAAGTAATGAGTTTGTCGTCGTGTTTTATTGCTCGATCATTAGTTATCCATAGATCACAACTTTGGGCTTGTTCGTTAGGGTTTTCAAACCGGGTTTTGAAAATCCTTTCTTATTCGGTTTCAAAAGAGGTTTTTAAGACCAGTTCTAAAAAACTACCAAACAAGGCAAAAAAGCACATTGATGCACACTTTTGTAAACCACGAGGTTTTGGATTTTCAAGAGGAATTTTCAAGACCGATTCTCAAAAACTCATCCAAACAAGGTGTTAAACTCTCCAAATTACTCCGTGTTAAGGACCAAGTACGGAAGACTGCAAACTAGAAAGGTGCATTTTGTAGTTGTCATTTCATTGCTGCAACAGAAATCAAAATACAACTGCAGGTTTCTGGGATGGAAAACAGCTTTGATTATAGTACTGTATTAATCACCAAAATATACTTCCTCCGTCCCCATTTTATAATTCCAGTTTGCACTTTTTGCTATCCAAAAAAAATTGTCCTATTTCAAAACTAAATGGGCAATAGGTAATGAATTCTCTATTTTACCCCTCCTTTTGAAATTAATACTACTAAAAAAGTAAGAAAATGTAATGATTGAAAGAGAAAAGTAAATTTTGAAAAGTACAATGATTGTGTTCCCTTATTTAGTTGGAATCTCAATAGGGACCATAAAATAGGGACGGAGGGAGTAAACAAATACGAGTAATACATTAATTAAAAATTAAAAATCCTAAAAACTGGAGTAATTCGTTCCTTCCTGCCTATTTATATCTTCCCCGTCCTTTGGCTTTGCTCAAAACTCAAAAAACGCTACTGCCTTGCTATTACGCACACTTTCCAAGTAAATCTCCCACAAAAAATCGCTCCTCAGGTTTCGAAAAAAAAGATTTGATCGGAAAAGAAAGAGGATGTGCGGCGGTGCGATCCTCTCCGACATCATTGAGCCGGCGCGCAATCGCCGGCTGACAGCTGATGTCCTGTGGCCTTCAGATGTGAAGAAGACGAAGAAAAACCCTACCAATTACTTCTCTAAGCCATTGAGATCTGAGATCGTCGACCTCGTAGGCTCTGACTTCGAGGGCGATTTTCAGGATTTCAAGGATTACTGTGTGGACGAACACGACGACGTCAAGCCCTTCGCATTCTCAGCTTCCAACTCTTATGGTATCAATCGTTTCAGATCTCCTTTCTCTTTTGCATCTTGTTTTTCCTTTCAAGTTTGGATTTTTAGGTCATGTTTTTCATGAATTACTGCGTTGGTAACTTTTTCCTTCGTTTCTGAATTTTTGTTACATTTATCGTCGCGAGAAGTCTAAACCGTAAAATCTTCAACTAAGAGTGAGTTTCCATTTGATTAAATGAGGTATGAATGAACCAGATTCAAATGAACCAGATTCATTGGAGATAAAATCACCTCCCTACTTCATTTGATAAAAATGAACCTCATTTTATCACTTCAACCTCATTTAATCAAATGGAAAACTCACCCTAAAAAAGAAACAAAAATTAACCAAGACGAAACAAGTTTGTATCCTTTTTTTTTTTTTTTTTTATCAGTGTTGGCATATTGAACTTTTTTCCAACTTCCATTTATTTTCTTATATTTTTCTGATATTACTCTTAGTTCAGACTGTATTACTCATTTCTTAGAACATAAGAAAATATGAAACGAAAAAAAAGAAAAAAGGATGAGGATGAGTTTTCCAAATCATAAAATCAGCTAAAATCAACATTTGATGAAGATTTTTTTCTTTTGGATAAATTCAACCGGTGATTTTAGCAAATATTAATTTTAGCGGATTTTATCATTTGGAAAATTCAAAAGCTTCTGTGCCTTTATTCAGATATCCTATCGTCATTAATGATTACTGCATATTATGTGGCTTTTGTTGTTTGAATGGTAATTTTAAAACGTCCATGTTTCTTATATTGAAGGCTCTAGGTCCACGAAATTTATGGAATCCAACGGAGAGGCTGAAAAATCTGCAAAGAGAAAGAAGCATCAGTTCAGAGGAATTCGGCAGCGTCCATGGGGTAAATGGGCTGCTGAGATCCGTGACCCAAGAAAAGGGGTCAGGGTGTGGCTTGGAACTTACAACACTGCAGAAGCGGCTGCAAGAGCCTACGATGAAGAGGCACGTAGGATTCGTGGCAAGAAAGCCAAGTTGAATTTCCCTGGTAATGTCTCGAGACGCACAATCAGGGCAAATACTCAGAAACCACTGGTCAAGGAAAACCCAAGCTTTGTTCAGCCTAATGTGAACCAAAATTCCAGTTTCATCGACAACCTCGATCTTGACGACTACCCCTTGGATTTCGAAGAGAAACCACAGACTAATCAATATGGGTTTTCGAACATATCGGATATCCCAACAGATGGTAATGCTACAGCCCTTTATTTTAATTCGGATCAAGGAAGCAACTCGTTCGACTGTTCTGAATTTGGGTGGGGAGAGTATAGTGCAAAGACTCCGGAACTATCATCAATTCTTTCTGCTGCCTCCATAGAAGGTGATGACATCCAATTTCTAGATGATGCTAACACCGCGAAGAAACTGAAGACTGATTCAGTTGACGTGGGTACTGTTGAAGAAAATAATGTGAAGAATTTGTCTGGCGAGCTTTCTGCTTTTGAGTCCGAAATGAAACTCTTCCAGATGCCGTTTCTTGAGGAGAACTGGGAATGCTTCAGTGGATGCATTTCCCTGTGGAGATGTAACTCAGGATGGCGGCAACTCGATCGGTCTTTGGACCATCGATGATTTGGTTGCTGGAGTGTACTGAGCATTGTGTAAACAATAGTACAACTCCTCAGTATTTTTACTTCATCTGTATATTGGTTTTTTTGCTTTTTGTTTTGTGAAATGCATCTTATGTAGTGCTCTGTGTTCATTTGAGTTCGGTTGGTTAATCTCCAGCAGCCTAGCTTCAAAATTATGGCATTCTTGCAGAGCAAAGGCATCATTTCCAGCTTTGCCTAGCCATAAATCAAAGCAACACCTTAGGGCATCCACATCCACAGTGGGCTCTCTATATTTTGCTCCTAAAATAACTCCTTAAGGTGACACATAAGCAAAAGTAGGGTCCAGTTTTGTTTGTTAAGGGCTCGCTAATTTAGGAGTGTGAGAGAAGAGAACTCCAATGGACTCTCCAAATTTAGCTCCTAGACTGTATCCTAAGATTATTTATGGATAGAAAAGTGTAACTATGTCCCCTGAGTGCTTATTTAATTAGTTTTTTTAAAATTATTATCATGGTTAATTTGACTTTATATTTTTTAATTAGTTAATTAATTGGGTAAATTTCACTGACCTCCCCTGAGGTTTCTGACAAATGCAGATACCTCCCCCGATGTTTCTGAAATTACATTAACCTCCCTTGCTTTACCTTACAATGTACAAATTCCCCCTTCTGTTAAGTTGAGCTCTAACACTGTTAAATTTGATGATTAAATGTCTAAGATACCCTTGTTGTTCA
>JAXBDA010003603.1:0-33652 GCA_036023075.1 Gaultheria prostrata
CTTGAATTTGGGTCTTCCACCGACCTTCGGGTGTCTCGAGTCATCCTCCAATGGCTCGATTACTTCAAATATGACTTGGGGCGGATTTCCCTCGGCCTTGGACGTACTCAGGTACCTTCGGGTACTCTCGGGGATTATTGGGAGCGCCTAGATCCTCCATTTGCCCCGCTTTTCCTGAAGTTCAACCAAAAACACCTTTCGCGCAATAGCATGACAAAATAAAGATTATATGCAAGCGAGTGTATCAAAAGTGCGGGAATTAGGCACCCAAATATGCAATGTTGTGTGCCTATCATATAGTTTGCAAATACTTTTTCGAAAAACTTTGGAAAAAAATATTTTCGTTTTCGAAAAAGTATTTTGTTGAAAATAAAGTTTTAATACAGTTTTTCAAAAAAAACATTTCAAAACATTTTTTGCAGATAAAATTTGAGAACATAATTTTTTTGGGCATTTCTTTGGGACGGAGAGAGAGAGAGAGGTACCTGTGTCACATTTTAAGTGGAATTGGATGCCACATAAGCATATATAACGAAGCCTAACAAATTCTATTAGCAATTTGATAGATTTGTAACGGTATGAGTAGTTTGATTAACGAAGCAAAGTTTAGGAACAAAATTGTTTTTTTTTTAAATTATGGGGGCTATTAGACATTGACGCAAAGTTTGAAGGTATTTTGAAATTTTCCTTTCCATGATATACATACTTGTTCCATGAGTTCACCCTTCGGGACTGACTCATCTTAGTACGTACTAGTGAGGGACCTCTGGGTTGTGCTATTGGTGCAGGACGAGGACTTGGCCGGAGTGCCTTGCAGTGAGGCGCACAACGTCGGGCTATTACAGGGGCCAGTTCTAGCTGGTGTCATGATGAAGGGCGTCCTAGTACTACTGCTAGACTTAGTATTGGTGAGTGTGACATTGTGCCACTCCGACGTTCAACTCGCGGCAGTTCCTCGATAAGGGAGAACTAGAGACTTGTACTAGCACAAAATACTTGTCCTTGTTCTATTCAGCATTTTGTTCATGTTGTGTGATGCTAACAACGTGGACGATGTCACGATGCCGTAAAACTCTTTTGTATTTGGTTATTCGGTTCACAAATGCTGTGGAATGTCCGGAAAACATTGCAAGTTATCATGGAAAATTTATCGATTTCACCTAGTGGAATACACTAATAGTAAAAATAAAATTAAAAAAGGACTCAAATGGCACCACAAAAAATGGGCTCTAATTAGTTCCAAGGCCAACAAGTACGCATACGATCCGATAGAAGCTTTCAAAATGATGAGGAATCGGCCGGGGGTATTCCAAAGGTTGGAACAAACACCTGTGGGCAAAGCCCAATATCCCTGTGGGCCTAAATGCCCAAATAGAACAATAAAAATACAATAACCAAACCAAACCGGCACTGATGGCCGACCTATATATGTGGCACCCTGGATTTCAATCAAGGTTTTGCCTCGAGGGAAAAACAAGCAGATGGTCGATTTATCCAAGTTTATTAAAATTCGACGTAGTTTTGAAAAAAAGGTTTGCAGCTGGGACCGAGGGTTTTTAAAAAGTATATCAAAGTCACCACTAAGCATACAATTTAGGAGAATCATGTCACCTATTGAATTATCTTTGGAATAGTTCAAGTATTTTGAAAATGTTTCCTCGAATCCGAAGACCCGATTTTTAGATGAATGACTCCATTTTGTGATCTGCGAGGTTAGAAAAGAAAGGGTTTAGTAATTCACATTTACCAATGTGGAAGGTGTTAGGCATTCCATATCGACCATTCGGTACTCCTCCTTCCTCACAACACAATTGAATTAAAGCTTTTCAAACTAGGTAAAGAAAATAGTGAATTGTTTCATTAATAGAATTTAAGCATCGAACAAAGACCTTTTTCAAAAGGAAAACAACCGAGCCGAGTCTCATAGCTACTTATTATGTAACTGCAAACGGGAGAATCAGGTCAAACGTACTTCGGTAATTGTTTGAAGTTTGTAAAAGAGTGGCCCTCGATGGACTCGCTTGGGAATGTTTGTTGTCACAAGTTTAGCAAAAGTTCATTTCAGAGGGATTTGCCCGGGCCCGCAATGAGCCGCTGGGAGGTGTTTGCCACGCCCACAATACATTTTTAAGTATAAAAGCATGATATTAGTGATGATGGATTAGTCTTGGACTCTTGGGAAAAGTTAGAAACATTCGCTTAGAGCCAGAAACGGCCGCCAGGAGGGTCTGGGATCCCCGCAAGGCATTTCTAGGATGGAAAACATGTTCGGGTTGTGTTTGGTTTGGGTTTTGAGGGAGGATTTTTGCATAATGAGTGGAGAGAGAAAAAAAAAGAAGTAATAATTAAAGAGAGAACTTATTGGAAACCGTGCACAAAGATAGACTTTGAAAACCAAAGCCTTAACCGAACAAAGTATCTCCATTAGATGATTTATAAAAAGAGTTTGAAAAATCAGCTCACGTGGTTGTTATAACTTGGGTTGTCTCGGGTATTTGGACTCGGGACTTTTCTCGATGCTCACTCTTAGGGCTTCGCTATTACTTTCAGAGGCTCAGGGCCTTGTATGGGAGGTATTGGGAGAGGGGAGGTGTTTAAAAATTGGATTTGAAAATAGGGAGACATTTATATTAATAGAAAATTTTTAGAAAGTTGCACTCCCGGGGGTGCAGGATGCCACAGCCGATTGGTTACTTGGGGAGCAAGCATGTTGTGCCTCTCGTAGGGCACAACTATGCTTGCTCACCTGCAGACACCCCTAATTTGGCTTTGCAAATATTTAAGGCAGGAGGGAAAATCCCAATAATGAAACGGTATTCCGTATGCTTTAATGAAATTTGGAAAGCCCTATGAACTTCGTGGAACTCTTCATGAATGAATAAACACCTTAGAACTAGGAATGGGAGTACCAAATGACACTTAGAGTGAGCGGACATGTGTTTTGGCCATAGTGGCACCGACAATCTTACGATTGGTCTGCTTTCGACCCACTTTTCATAAACCAAACATTTTTTTTTATGGTTGGAAAAACAAAACTTTGACCGTATACATTACCGACCATAAAATGCATGCATACAGAGAGATTTCATGCATATATGTTCAACCAGCAGAATCTTCAAATAGCAATTTGATGATGTATTATTATGCTAGAAATTTGTTTGTTTGTTCTAATAGTGCATTCCACCAAATAATGGCCAAAGCAGCCAGTCAACTTGTGCCAAATAATGAACATCTATCCCCAGAAAATATTATGGTTCTCAAATGGAGTAGAATTTTCAAAACAGTGAGTAGACCCTCAAACACCCTCAGAATGAAAAGGCTTCTTGTAAGACTGCAAAAGGAGTGAAGAACAAACCACACTAATTGATGAAGCAGCCATGCAAGCACCAGCAAGCCAAGGAGGGATCCGAATACCCGTAAAGGGAAACAAAATCCCCGCAGCTATAGGCATGCCGAGAATGTTGTATCCAAGGGCCCACACATAGTTGAGTCGGATTCGGTATATTGTCTTTCGGGACAGATCAATGGCCGTGATCACATCTTCCAAGTTGTTCTTGATAAGGACTATATCAGCTGCTTCTATGGCTACATCAGTGCCAGCGCCAATTGCCATGCCGACATCAGCTGCAACTAAGGCCGGTGAGTCATTGATTCCATCCCCCACCATAGCCACTGTCGCGCCTTTCATCTGCCGTAAAGGTTTCGAAAGGTAAAAAAAAATTGTCAAGTTACACGTTGAATTTTCTCCTGCACTAACAGACAAGATAACTACCTCATGGTTTTATTCTGGTTTCTATTTGAACGAAGATTTTCGCAAAAGTTGAGGGACTGGTGAATGTGAATTTAGGTATTTCAGATTATGGTTAACAGTAAGTTTTGGGAAAAGCAACAAAATTGTCATGTTCATTCTGTGTTTTTCTAATCGCATTTGACAGCACAAAATGGCACAATCTAACAAGGAGTATCATGGGAATCACAAAGCACCAGTAGAATTGAAATCATCTAGTAAAAGCGTTAAATATTTCAAACAAATTTACTCAGTTTGGTTTACACCATTTGAATTGGCTAGGCGACGGTATTCCAAGTCCTATGGTCAGAAAGTAATTACATTACCACCCTTTTCTTCTTTCTTTTGCCATCAGTTTAGGAAGGTGTGACTATTTTGCAATCATTTTGTCATCTACCATCAAAAATAAAAATTTAACCGAACCATTGGCTAATGCAGACTATGCAGTGGACTCACATCACAATTCATGTTGATATCCAGACTCGGATGTACAATATGGAAAATGAGCGTACCTGCAAATCTTTTATTTTATCAGCTTTCCCCAATGGATCCGTCTCAGCAAACAATTTATGTATCCCAACCTGCTTCGCAATTGCAGTCGCTGTGGCCCAATTATCACCAGTCACCATGATGCTCGAGATGCCCATGGAATGGAGGTAAGATACAACGCGTTCAGCCTCTGGCTTCACTGGATCAGTCACAGCAAAAGCTCCAGCAACTCTCCCGTCAATGGCAACCAGAACACAAGTACGAGCCAGTTGCTCAGTTTCTGATATACAGTCCTCGATCTCAGGATCAATAGGGACATTGAAAGCCCTCATGAGCCTCTTGTTCCCAACCAACACCATCCTGTCTCCAACTTTTCCACCCACCCCAGCTCCTGTGTGCACTTCAAAGTCCACCACCTCAGGGACATGTTCAGGTGATGAACCCTGCTTCTGACGTAGCTTCTTTGCATGCTCTATCACAGCTTTTGCCATAGGGTGCTCACTGTTCGCCTAAAAAAGGGGAAAAATTGTAAGTTTACATTTTTTACTCTAGATGTTAGAGTCTTACTTTTCATGATTGGCTCCTTCATAGACCGCGGTAAGTATGTGGGTGAATCTAATGTTGGACAGAATCAGTGTTCATCTTATGAAGCATGGTTCGACTCACAATTCATGGTAAACATGATTCTGGAAGCTGAGGTCTGTCAACTTCCTGACCACTTATTATAGATTTCACATATTAGCAAGTCATAAATCAAAATATAACATCTTAGAGAGCGGCATGTTAACCAATACTTGTGCATACTGGTATCCAGATGTGATAAACCGTAGCATTACTTGTCGTAAATCACTTAAATTCGCCAAATTAGATCACAATTCACAATAGGGTCCTTTTCATGTATGCATTACATGAAACCCCTCGCCCTACTTTCTCCATCTGAGATCATCATTGTTTTTGTAATTATTTATTTTCTTACTCCTATTCCACGCACTTCTAAATCCATGTCATAGATGTACGAGCCTTAAATATCGAATTGAAACAACTCCATACAAAATGACCTACCTCTGCAGCAATAGTCATGTCGCATAGTTCCTCCATGGAAAATTTGGGAAAGAGCATGGCACTTACTACTGCTGGTCTTCCAACAGTCAATGTGCCAGTTTTATCAAAGACAACTGTATTTACCTGCATCAGCAAAATATGGACACATTACAATTTTCCAGTCAAAATGTCAAGCTAGATCACGACATGTAAATGAACCGGTTATCAATAACTAAGCAGTCATGTCAGTTGATGGCTGAAGCTGGGGTGGCTGATTCTATAGGAAAAGCCATTCACTACCATTACTACTGATTATGTGGCGATAATAATGTACTAGATGCAACTGAAAGCACTACACAATCATCTACCAAAAATAGAGAGGACAAATTTCCTGCATAAGGGTGTTGAGAAGTGAAGTCATATTATGTTTCAACAAATCCTGTTCGGACCATGGTGAATTCGGTCCGGACCGTCATGAAGAGAAGCTATAGTTAGGGCACCCCAAGTTGTAACTCTCATTCTTTCATCATAGTGAAACAACCCAGACCCCCCCCCCCCCCCAAATAAGGGATACGATTAAGCAATCAACTTCAGTCAGAAAGCCACGTAAAATCTCTGTGTCTTACTTCTCTTTGCTTGTGGTTGTTTTATGTTCTTGGTTTGCTCTTCGATTGTGTGTGTTTGCTTGTAGGTTTGGCTGTTTCAATCCCCAACAACTGGTATCCGAGCTCCGGGTTAGGAGGTCAAGGGTTTGTACCATGGTTGAAGACAAAGTCAAGATCGAGAAATTCAATGGTTCGAACTACGGGTTTTGGAAGATGCAGATGGAGGATATTCTGTTGCAGAATGACATGTATCTCCCTATCGATGGCAAGAAGCCGGAAGCTATGGAACAAGCAACTGAAAGCACTACACAATCATCTACCAAAAATAGAGAGGACAAATTTCCTGCATAAGGGTGTTGAGAAGTGAAGTCATATTATGTTTCAACAAATCCTGTTCGGACCATGGTGAATTCGGTCCGGACCGTCATGAAGAGAAGCTATAGTTAGGGCACCCCAAGTTGTAACTCTCATTCTTTCATCATAGTGAAACAACCCAGACCCCCCCCCCCCCCCAAATAAGGGATACGATTAAGCAATCAACTTCAGTCAGAAAGCCACGTAAAATCTCTGTGTCTTACTTCTCTTTGCTTGTGGTTGTTTTATGTTCTTGGTTTGCTCTTCGATTGTGTGTGTTTGCTTGTAGGTTTGGCTGTTTCAATCCCCAACAACTGGTATCCGAGCTCCGGGTTAGGAGGTCAAGGGTTTGTACCATGGTTGAAGACAAAGTCAAGATCGAGAAATTCAATGGTTCGAACTACGGGTTTTGGAAGATGCAGATGGAGGATATTCTGTTGCAGAATGACATGTATCTCCCTATCGATGGCAAGAAGCCGGAAGCTATGGAACAAGCAAAGTGGGATATTCTTGATCGCAAAGGCCCAGGAACTATGGGACTGTGTCTCGTACCGTCAGTTGCATCGAATATCGCCAAGGAGAAGACGACATCAGATTTGTTCAAAGCCTAGACAGGATGTATGAAAACCTTCCGCGGAAAATAAGGTATATCTTATGAAAAGTTGTTTAACTTAAAGATGCCTGAGAACTCCAATATTGCTAAACATCTGAACGAATTTAATACGGTCACGAATCAGTTAGAGTCCATGGGTATTAATTTTGATGATGAAATAAGAGCTCTTGTTTCATTATTAAGTTTGCCAAAAAGTTGGAATGGACTTTTCGTGGCATTGAGCAATTCTTCCGAGTCTGCAAAGAAAAAATTGGAAGATGCTGCTGGGTTGATATTAGGAGAAAAGCATCGAGTGAGGATGTTGCTTCAAGTTCACCACTAAGTACAGAGTAAAGAGGCAGGTCTGTGAATAGGGGAAGGAAACAAGGGCAAGGGAGCAGCGCCTTCCAAGAATAGGGGCAGGAGTAAATCTAATGGAGGAAATGTGAAGCCCGAGGGTTGTTGGAATTGTGGTCAGAAGGGGCACTGGAAGCACTGTGAAAGTGTATATTTTGTATTTTAGGAATATATGATCACATCGTAATCATATATTCTGTATCTTGTATTTTAGGTATTGATTACGTAAATTAGGTAGTAGTGTGATCATACCTTGTAATTGTTTCCTTTTCAGCGTAGCGGTAGGTGTAGTGGTTCTCTATTTAAACGTATAATAGCATAGGCTTTTATCATTCAGAAATAACACGTTAGTTTCACTCTCAGAAAACTTTCAAGCACCACCAAAAAAGCAGCAGAACAGGAATAATCAAGGGGGTAAGAACACTGTCAATATCACCAATGACTCTGATAGTGATGCATTCATTGGATTCTTGCAATGAGTCTTGGAGGATTGTAGACTCTAGAGCCTCATTCCATGCTACTCCACGCATGGATGTGTTGCAATACTATGTGCAGGGAAACTTCGACAGTTTATTTGGGTGATGATGAAGCTTTCAACATAGTTGGGAAAGGGGACGGCAGATTAATCAGACAAACAAAATGGTACTAAAATTGAAGGATGTTAGACATGTGCCTAGTCTAACAAGGGATCTTATTTAGGTGGGTTAGTTGTCGGAGGGTGGAGTTGTCACATCGTTTACCTCCAACGCTTGAAAAATGAGCAAGGGGGCCTTGATTCTTGCTCGGGGTGAAAAGGAAAGAACCATATATGTATCTACGGCACTTATGGTAGCATCACGGCGACTACATCAGGGTTAATTTTATTACTTGGCATCATAAGCAAAAAAGGATGAAAGTAATGTTGTCAAAGGAAAAATTGTCAGGTTTTACTGGAGGAACATGAAGGAAAGTACCGGAGAGAGTTAGGGTTTAGAGAGAGATCTAAGGCGTACCCTTTAAGGCTGATCCCTCTACCTTTTATAGTAAACTCTTGACTTGTCCTCCAAGTACGTTCGTGCCTAGCACGCACAATAACCGTTTGGGGGACGTCACATCTAACAAAGAGAATCAAGACGGTTACACGCACATGTTGAGCTGCCTTCCAAATCCATAAGAACACGGCACGTGTCATAACCGTTCGGCTAACGTCCTAACGTGACTTTTTGTGCAAGTCAGTTTAGACACATGCACAAGCTGCTTCCCGTAAATTACACAGGTCAACCCAATCGGGTTTGAGCGGCAGTGTTACGAATCCACCTTTGGTCATTCAGATTTTGGAGTGCGGATCTGGGTCGGTCAGTCGGGTTGGATCGTTCGGGTTCGGACATGCCGTTTGGTCAGACCCATGGATGAGCTCATGACGAATACAGATTCTTTGGGCTTTATGACCCGTTCGGTCTAACCCATAATGACCCTAGATTACTTGGCCCACTATAGACACCCAATAGTTAATGAACTTTTTTTAGATCAATTTGTGTAACCAAAAAAAAAACCACTTAATGAACTTTGTAACCACGTGAATATCTATGAATTTGAACACCACTTCACGTGTACTACTTTAGTGTCTTTTTTTTTTTTTTTAAGTTGACTACACATTTTCCTAGTTTATACGGTGCACATACCTTATGTGCCTTTTCAAGTGCATTTCCACCCTTGATGAGCACCCCTTGTGAAGCACCCTTTCCTGTGGCCACCATTACTGCTGTAGGGGTAGCTAACCCCAGAGCACAGGGACAGGCAACTACTAGGACCGAAATGCCAAACTGCAGCGCAAGCTCAAAAGCATCCATGTCTTCTGGGATCCAGCTCTTAGGGAAAATACCAGCTTCTCCAAGTACAAACCATCCAAGCCATGTTAAGAATGCTGCTAGAACAACCTGAAATTTGATAGATCATGTAACGTGTGTAAACTTGATGGATACAAGCCACGTGACCATGCATATTATCAAAGTACTCTTCTAAAAGAAAAAAATGCTTCTGATTTTCGTTTTACTATTTGTTTGTGCTATCTGCTTCAGTTCGGGGAAGATATGTGGTGAAACAATCATTTTTATCCACGTTTGTTGATCCTTTTTTTTTTCTAGGAGGTTTACCAGTTGCTTCCACGAGGCATTGAAAATGTTATGCTAAAACAAGATGATTTGACGCACAAACAGTAAAGAAGAGAAACAAACGTAAAGAAGATAAAAGACCAAAGCCTAGTGCCTACGAACAAGGCATAGAGATAGAGATAGTGCAACTTAATTTGCATAAAGTAAGGATTAACAGAGTTCAGATCTCTCAGGCAATCTCTTGTCTTCTCTCCTCCACTCTCTATAGGCCAACCCTTCATTAAATACTGAAACCTTGGACCATCGGCCCGTTGTCTCAGTAAAAGGTCCAACACAGTAAATCTGAGAGTATATAGAATACAAGACACCTCATCAACTGCTCTCAAGGTGAAAAACCAGAACTCTCACTATTGGGAAAAGATAGTCAGCAGTACCCGTTCAATTGTGCGTATTATGCTTTTTGCCGAAACAAAAGAGCAAGTTACTGATCTTAAAGGTGCAGTATTTTTCCGCGTCCTATATTTTCAGGACTAAAGTAAAGTAAAAAATGAAAATAAAAAACGGGGAAATAATGAAAGATCTCGCACTAAGTTTCAGATGCAGAAAGATGAAAGCAGATTCCCATATTACAGGATGAATGAACTCACTGTAGGTACAAAAAACCTTGATATCTGGTCAGCTAGCTTCTGAACAGGTGCTCTGGCAAGCTGAGCAGCTTCAACTAGCTGAACAATTTGGGAGAGCGCAGTCTCCGGCCCAACATGAGTGGCTTTAACCAATAAACAACCGTTCTCATTCATGGTTCCACCAATAACCTACAAAGATATTTCAGAAAGATATATCTTCCATTTTACCATTTTTTAAATCTTTGAAATAGTCAACTTTACAAAGGATGAAAGGATAAACAAATGATGTGTACCTTGTCACCAGGTCTTTTAGCTATTGGCCTTGCTTCCCCTGTGATCATACTTTCATTCACATGACTCTGACCATTAATAACAACACCATCAACAGGAATTTTTGCCCCAGGAACAATCTTGATTACGTCATTCCTTTGTAGTAGTTGAGTGCTAATTTCCATCTCTGATATAACATTGCCATCATCATCGAATGTTAACAAGCAAGCTGTTTCAGGAGCAAGGTCTGTCAACTTTGCTAAAGCATCAGATGTCTTTCCTTTAGCCACAACCTCTAAATATTTTCCTAAGAGAATAAATGATATCAACATAGCACTAGTCTCAAAGAAATCCTCCCCCTCAAATGTATCTGAACTTAAAGCTTTTATCACAATATATAAAGAGTAGAAGTAAGCAGCATTAGTGCCCAATGCAACCAGAACATCCATATTAGCAGATCTCCGTCTCAATGCATGATACGATCCCACATAAAACCTGAAAAGGAGATCCAAAACCATGACACAATGAGACTTATGAAATTATCTGCATCTTGAAACAACTTATGAGACGGGACTATTTTAACATTAATGTCTTTTTTCGGGATAGAAAATAAAGGATCGTTATTTTCTCGTTAACAAATAATTGTGTCTTACTTTTGATAGGTGGAAAAAAAATAAAAAAAGTAGTTCACAAAAATGCATTTTTTTTATCCTGAAAATAACACTAGTACCAAAAATAGAAAAACAAAATGGGATGGAGGGTACAGTACCTTCGACCAATAATAAACTGCACTGGGGTGCAAAGGATCCAACTTAAAAGCATCCCAGCAGTGAGCATGTTGTGAACCTTATAGTCTAACCAATCCCCATAAGGTGGAAGCATTGGAAGTATCATGGAGAGAACAAACACTGGAACTGAAAATAGGCAACTCCACCAGAACTGGTTTCTATACATCTGGATTTCATGCCGCCTCTCGGTTTCTCTTCGCCTAGGTGGGCTGTAAAAGCTTGCTTGATAAAAGTGAGTGCCACTCCCAGCTTCATGGATGCACTGTATAATCGACCTTGGGCCAGTGATGTCAGGATCATAGCTAACGGTGACCTTATGGCCTTCCAAATCCATGTCAACATGATTTACACCTTCCAATGACTCAAGGGACGTTTTGATCACAATCAAATCTTCAGGGGAGTTGATTCCTTCAATCGTTAGATGCACTTTGTTCACATCACTTCCAGAGCTTATAAGATCGGCTCCAAATCCAGCATCCTCTACCGCTTCAATGATGCGGTCGCTATCGGTGACATTTGGATCAAAGTGGACTTTTGCTTCTTCTAGAGCCAAACCCACAACAGCCTTTTTCACTCCTTCAACCATTAAAAGGGAACGTTCAACAGACTCAGAACAGCTCGTGCATGCCATCCCTTTAATTCTGAGTCGGCATACTGCTATGTCTTGCTCTGGAAAATCATCAACTTGAAAACCTGTGTCTTTCACGGTTTCTTTAATTGTTTTTGCCTAGAATAGAGTCTCAACGTCAATCACTCTCTTACGAGATATAAAGTCAAACAGCCAACTAAAAATCAATCAGAAAGGATTCATACTTCCATAAAGCATAAAAATGTGCGAGCTTCACTAGAGGCATCTAAACAAGACAGACTCCATCTCGGGCATCAAATGAATTTATGATACTTCAGAGGTGAGTACAAGGTTTAACTTTTTTCGATCCTTCTCTTCAGTTATAAAATTTGCTAAATTGATTCTGAATGCAAAGCAAAGAAATGACATTACAAATATTCGCTATTCTAACAATCCCAAACAAAATTCAAAAAATTCTTTTTAAAAGGTTGTAAATTTCTCTCTATTCCTTGATTGAGCAATAACAGAGTGGATCCTGTTCTTTTCAATTTTATTTCTTCGAGCCAGTATTACTTCAGACACAAATAAGCTCAAGGTACACTAAAATTAACAGCAGTAACACAGTGAACGGTAAGAAACAGATATCAAGTTAATGTCAATTTATAAACTAATTATCCGCTGCTATAGGAGGAAATACAACCCAAAAGGTTGCAGATAAGAGACGTAGAGTGAGAGAAAGAATAACCCAAAATTCGTATAGTTCCCATAACCAAACAGCGTTACCGTAAATTGACAAAGGTTCCAATGAGCAAGGGAATTCAACAGCAAAATTAAAGTTGAATTACATTGATGAGGTCTGGCATGTATCTGACAACAGCCTGCCCTTCAAGTGGTGACACCATTATGCTCAAAACACCACTGAGCTTCCCGACCACAGATTCTATGGAATTCGAACAAGATGCACACTCAATCCCTCTTATTTTGAACATAACTGTCTTAATTTTGTTATCTCCATTATGATTTGGCTGAGAAATGCTGACTGCAACACTATCTGAAGATTTCATAAGAGGTTGCATTAGATCATCCTTCCCGTTAACTTCCATTTCTTTGATGTCAACCCCTGGCCAGGAAATAAGCACAAACAGAGTTACAAACTTTCCAAAATTGCAAGTGGACTGGTAGTCAATGGTAGGCCCTGTGTACCCATGCATTAGGTGGTTGTTTCAAACCCCATCCACCCATCCCTAATCCCTTAGTTTATAGAAAAGGTTTCTCACATAGAACATAAAAATGTCAAAAATCAATACCCAAAAGTGCATCATGGTATATTCAGTGACAACTGACAATCACTTCAAAAGAGCATACAACAACCTCACAAACTAACTATTTCCACTTCAAATCCCAAACATTCATCCGTAAAAAGCAGGTGAAGATTAATAATGGACAACAAAAGAACAGAAATGTTGTTGCTGCTTGATAAGTATAAACCGACCGACCTGCTCGCCTCGGTTGGAGAATGTGCTAGCCCTTGGCTCGTCAGCTCGGCCTCTCACCTCCAAACACAACGGATGATTATGGATCTCCAGATCCCTCTCTGACGAGACAAGACTCACAAGTAAGCTGAGACTCTCCCACACTACCTATAACCCCACGGGGATAACTACAAACAGTCCAACTAGTCAGGGCTCCATATCAGACAGATAGGAGGACTCCGGTCACTGGACTCCAAGTAAGTTGGTGCCTCCTATCTTGTCAACACCCAATGATCCTACTCTCAAGTCCTAAGGGGACTCTATCTCCTAAAATGCCTATATATCAATCATCATGTAACGAGGATAGGTAACGTAACTCTTGCACTTCTACTTGCTTGAGATACTTTACTTCCTCCATAAATATACCGACTTAGGCACCGAAGGGGTGTTGGCTGGCACCACACTGGTGTCAAGTTCTCTCTCGGAGAGAACTTGACACCAGTGTGGACAACACGCCAAAAATTGACTCATTACCACTTCATAGTTACGATCCTGGAAACAATCCGTCTGCCGGTATATAGAATAAAATCAATCATACGTGCGTATATGTATGTGTCATGGACATGCAATTTTTTTTAATGTTTATTCACTAGTCAATCATGAGTGGGTTCTCGTTGCCACCTGATAATTTTTGAAAAAGCAGGGATGTGGGTGAATATATGGACCTCATCGTGAAAGTCGAGGGTAGTTGCAGTGTTATTAGGAGTAGTGGCTAACTCAAGTCTCCGATAGTCTTTTGGGGCATCTTACTCACAAATTAAAATTGCCGCTGAGATAAACAACCAAGCAATGATATAGTAACATTTTCCGACAACCTAGGGTGTCAGTTTACTTGCACTCGACTTGTACCTGAGGAGCAATCTCACCATCTTCTTGTGGGCCTATTTAAAGCCGGGGGAAAAGTACATATAAACAGGCCTTAAAAAAGTAGATAGCACCAAGGGAAACGTAAGATGAAGAAAAGACTGAGTCTCATGCAACTGGCACATAATTTATGAAGTGATCCGAGCACAACCCACCAAAAGAGCATCAAAAAGCAATAAAAATATTCGTAAAATTCCATAAAAAGCAAGAAATTAAATTCCCAGATAAACAGCTAGCATCAAAAGAGCAAGAAACACATTCGTAAAATTCACAAGTTACACTAGTAGTCTAGCACCAATACTTTTCAGAAACCTGGCAAAGAGAAAATGAACACGAAGAAGACATATTCAACCACGCACACAGTAAAAGCCAATTTCAGAAAACAAAACGAAAAATAACACAGTTGAAGCTTTCCAAACACAAAACACACCTTTACATACAAAAAAAAAAACAAACAAGGACGTCGTATCCAAGCGCATAACAGGGGTAACGATATCGAACTATTATTTGCTATCCGAACACGAAATACCAGGTGCCATGATTGCGCAAAAAGACGAATAATTAGGGTTTTGAATTTTGCGTACCTTTTGGAAGGGGAAAAAAATGGCAACGGCTGAAGTTCGGACTTGTGAAAACTAGAACAGAAACAGAGAGAGGACAGAGGAGATTATATGATTATATGATATGATTGGGAAATGAAGATGAGAAATTGAATTAGGGTTTGCGCACGCCAAGATGGTGAGATTAGGTTCAGAAACTTCTCGTCGCGTTGCAAAAAGGCTGTAAAAGTGGGTGCCGCGTTGACTCTGCAGTTAGCTCATTCGTAACTGAAATTCGGTTCACTCTCCCTCCTTCCTTTTAAATTTTCGGATCCATTAACGTCCTGTGTTTTTATTCAATAAGACTATTTAGTATACACCGAATGCACACCACATTGTGTGGAGCCTGTTTCAGGATTTCAGACAAATGATCGAAATCGTCCAATTTGTTAAAAAAAAAAAATTTAAGGAATCCTGTAAAAAAAACAGCTCGATCGGATATCTGATGAGGCTTGACCGTTTCTTCACTCAATTTCCTGTCAGGAAATTGAGCGAAGAAACGGTCAAGCTCTTATCAACGTCCGACTAAGCTGATCTTTTATACATGAATCCTCAAAAACATATTTTGAATAAATTAAGTGACTCCCATCATTAGAGTAATATCCCAAAATGGATTCCATACAACGCGCCAACGCAGTATGAATTAGGTGTGCACCAAATGATGTACCCAATAACCAGGCTCATTTTTATTTCCCACCAAATATTTTCTTCCTCCATGAAATACAGTATGTTTATGTTTTTGAAGATTGTGTTATGCGTAAATTTGTTTCTTTATGATATTTGGGCGCGTACTTTGACTAAAGTTTATTTCACATAATCTTTCTTTTTCCCCGGGTAAATACATAACTTATTTGTGTGTGACATTTTGAACTTTTTACACTTTTAGGGTTTTGTATTTGTTCAAGTTTCAGTCATAATTTTATACTTTTTCGATTTCTCTTGTCTGGACGAATCACGGGACTTAAAAAGTTTGACGCAAAAGTAACAAATGCGAATAAAATTGGGAATAAAAACAAATACCAATAAGTGTACAAAGTTAACCGGAACAAGGCCTAATCTGGAGGATCTATCTTACCGTCCACTAGCGAGCGCCTAATTAAAGTCAGAGCAAAGCGTCATATGTACTAACCTAAAAAAAGTTGATAACATATGAGAAGTTTCAAACATGTGAGATTAGGAAGTGTACATTATTTGTAATTTTAAACATAAAAAGACATGTGTCTTAGTGCATTTATAATAAACTAGTTGAGGGCACGTGCGATGCACGTGGCTGTGTCTAGGAGGTCGATCGGTTTAAATATGAGCAATGCTATGGACAAAATTTTAAGACACAGTTTCGGACAAATCCGTGTCCCCAATCATGGGATGCACTTGGGCCCCCAAACATCCAACGGTTTCGGACACAGACGCACAGTTGTATCCAGGGTTGTGTTTTAAACTTGTGTTCCTAGACTTTGTGGTTTAAATATTGCAATAGGATGATGGTTACAATTCTCATTGGATACTTAAATCGTCATGCTTTCGTATATATTCCACTTAGACACCCAAGACAATTCAATGCTCTGTGGTCTCTGTTCTTTGTGGTCTCTCTTCTGTGTCTTCCCTAATTTCATAAAAACTTCTTGTTTTTTTTTTTTTGCCATGAAAGGCATAGAGTCAAGTTTAAAAAAAAAAAGGTATGTCTAATTACTTAGGAAAGAAATGAGAAACGAAGCAGAGAAAGATACATCCAATATTTTTATTTTTTGATCAGCAAAATTAGATGTAACCAAATATTAAGCTCTTATAATATCTGGACATACTTATCATTCCATGGAATTTTGACCTCAAATAATAAAGTGCTATCAGAATTAATAATTAAATTTTTGTTGCATTTCCAAAAGATCTCCTATACTTTCAAACGGTATAAAAAGTTCAAAAATATATTATCAGAAATACCTCTCTTTTTTAAGTCAAAATGGCAAGACTTTTCGTAGGGAGCAGTTAAAATGAGACTGAGGAAGTATAACATTATCGTGTAACTAATCATGATTGTATAGAGATGAGAAGATAAATCTGATGAAAATGAATAACAAATTGATTTAAAAACCTGGATTAATTTAATTTTGACGGAATTTCCCGTCTATCAACCATCCACCGGTTGACGAAGTAATATTCATAAATACAAATCGCTTCCACTCAATAAATTCAGATATTTTTCTGCTTTGGAGTGGATATTTATGTTCTTCCTTCTAAGCTAGTTCCATCGGTGACACACAACAGGGGTAAGCGAGAATATTTTTTGCCTTGAAGCCCATTCAGATGTACTTTTTTTTTCTAGGATTGAAGATATTTGATTGAGAAGTGGCAAATCATTTAGGAGTTATGGCAGAAAAAATTGCAAGCATTGATTGAGTAATTTTGTATCTTTTCGAGTGATGTTGTAGGAGTGTGGTAAAGTTCTGAAGCAGTGCACCTTTTTTAGACACATTCATCAAGGGATGTCAAAGATGTTGCTTTGAGCGAGTAGGTTCTTCAAAGATTAACCAGAAGACTAACAAACATGTCAGGCAAATGGTGTTTGTTTGATAACTGCTTTGCTCCGTACTTTGTTTATTTAATAGCTTGCCCAAAGCGTAGGGCTTAAGTCGGAGATAGCATAATACCGGTAAGACTGGATCGAATCCACAGGGACCGAACGTACCGAGCGTGAAATTTGTTTTGCGCGTGATGGTTTTCTAGCCTTGAAGCTGCAAACTTTGAATTTGTGATTTGGGGTGGAATTCTCTCGACTTCGAGAACGACTCGGAATATGAAAAGACTAATTAAAACTAAGGCGAGGTCTAGGGAATTTCAACACCCATGACTCGGGTCGATTCATTCTCCTCTAAAATAACCGGCTCGGAGATGTCGTTAAACATCTCCGAATGGAAGATTTGGCTTTTGAACTCATCTTTGAACTAGAAATGGTGTTCGGTAAAGTTTAGGGTTCTTTGAGAAATTGGCAAACCCCAAGGGTGACATCGCCCAAAGCATCCCACGTGGCAAGGAGCGTAGCTCTTGCCTATGTGAGATCAATGAGGTTAACAACCCCCGGTTTTGGTACATAAAGATGAACCCGTAACTTTACTAAACAAGAAATGTTTACCACATGGCGAGGATAGCGAATCAACCTAAGCCACGGGGTGCTAATCACCCCATGACCAAGCCTAAGTAAACTACTCGATCATTACTACGAGAATCATGACTAAAAACTTGAAGGAAATAAAGAACATGACAAATGCGAAAATAAACTTGATTTCTAGAATGATCTAAGTACTAACAACAACTTTAAACCTAAGGAAATTAACCAAACACAACTATTTAAGTGAGATTTTAAGAGAGAAAGCTAGAAAATGAAGACAAGATTTAACCGACGAAAATGCAAATAAACTAGATTTATATGAAGATCCAACGATTACAAGAACTATTAATAAACGAGAAATGAAACGAAACTAAAAACTTACTAGTGTTCTTGAAGGAAAATGAAAGCTTAAAGCTATGGAGGATTTCTCCTAAAACTAAACTAAACTAAAGGGAAGGAGAGAGGAGAGGGAAAGAGAGAGGGAGAGATATATACAACACACTCTTTCTCTCACAAAAATATCCTAAAAGCATCTTAATGTAGAAGTTTCCATAAGTGGCAAGTAATAAAGGTGCTCAAAAAGACTTTCTGGGGCAAGTGGATCGATCCACTAGCAAAGGTGGATCGATCCACCTAGCCCAAAAATGCCCCGTCCACAAAGTGGATCGATCCACTAGCAAAATTGGATCGATCCACAACCCTCTGTTCAGCTTTTTGCAAGGTTGGATCGATCCACTTTTGCTAGTGGATCGATCCACTTTGCTTTTTCGGGTAGATTTTTTACCTAGCTTTGCGGGCACGCCCCCGCTTCATCCGAACTCAAAATGCGGCATTTCTTGAACCGTTGGAAAGCTCTATGAGTCTACTTTCAAACCCAATTGGCCTCATTGTCATGGCCTTTGTATCTTGAGAGCTATGAGCCTTTTTCTATCAGTGTGTCGGATTTCCTCGAGGCTCAAACCTCTAGATTTCTTGTTCCTTTGTTCCAAGTCTTCCTTGCACCTGCAAAGCTCATTGAATCGACTTCTAAGCTTTGTTGATTGTCCTCCACGGCGTTGAGGGACCTTGGGTACTTCCAGATATAACCGGGAGTCTTTGCAAGCCTTTGGAAACGGATTTAGCCCTCCGGCTTGATCGAGTGTCCTTTGAACTTCCCGAGCCTTAGCCAAATCTTCGCGTCTTGGCTCTCGAGGCTCGGTGGTGGGATGACATGGGACACGTGACCCTCGGATCCTTGGGATTCGTCCCTGAGCGCTTCAAATGCGCTTTATTCCATGGTTTTACCTGAAACTACCAAAAACACACTTTGCGCAACATCAATCATATCAAGCGCTAAAACGCATATGTGTGTGATCTAAACGAGCTAGATGAGCCCGGATATGTACAATATTAGGGGCTCATCAATAACCGTTTGGTTTTTTGAAGATATCAGAGGGGTGTGGGTATGAAGGGGCCGGCAAGTGGCGTGTAAGGGCACCGTTTGGTTTTTTGAAGATGTTAGAGGGGTGTGGGTATTAAGGGGCAGGCAAGTGGCGTGTAAGGGCATTTGTGGAAAACAAAAAGTAGAAAACACATTCATACTTTTAAAAGAAGTAGTAGTAGTATAGATGAAGTGCAAAATTTATCTTTTCATAAATAAATGCAATTCTTTGCGCTTTAGCCATATTCATAAATATAATTCTTTGCACTAAGTTTATTTTTATGTAAAACCAATTCTTTGCGCCAGTCATAAATACAATTCTTTGCGCTTTAGCCATATTCATAAATACAATTCTTTGCACTAAGTTTTATTTTTTCAAAAATACAATTCTTTGCAAATTCAGGGAACAAGCGGGATGTAGTGATGTTAGGAGTAGCAATTGTCGTGAATTTATTTTCTTGAATCTCATTCTTTGCAAACATGTGTGATTAGGAAATTTCAAATAAGATGGCTTGCCACTTTAGCCATTTTCCTTCCTATTATGCCCTTCGATTGGAGGGTGTCAAAGGTTGTCCTCGTGGGCATTTCAATAATTGAAATAATTGTTATTTTGATAATTTCCAAATTCATTTGCGTGTTTTCTTCTAATGGAATTCTGTGATGCGACCTGTCACTCAATTTTTAAATTGATGTATTAAAAGAGAAATGATCTATCTCGTATACAAATAATTTGGGATGGGATGAATACGCACCAAACAAAATGCCGCCAAAGGTGACGGGGCGTCCAAGGACAGCCATAGAAAGTAGGGGTGAGCATGGACCGGATTGGTTCGGTTTTGTAGTAAACCAAGAACTAAACCACTATCTACGGATTATGAATTTGGAGAACCAAACCAACCCATAAAGGCATAGAACCAAACCAATCCAAACCATTAAAATACGGATCGGTTTCGGTTTCGAACCACGGTTTGCTTAAAATTGAGATATTATTTCTGTAAACTATTTAAAGTACTTAAAATTTTGAAGATTAATAATCCAAAACTTATATTAAATCCGATTCCATTAAAATATCATTAAAATTAATCATGGTAATGAAGGAAATCAAGGAATAGGAATAGACAATGACCAAATCATATACAGTATAGAAATTTAGAAAAATAGAAACGTGTTGTAGAATCAAAATTGGAATGGAGAATTTCATTAACAAATTTATTTATTGACTATGACTAAACCACTACTGGTGTATTGGAATTAAAGGAAGTTATGAATTTTAGGTAAAATAAAATCTTGCACAGAGAAGGAATAACGAATAAATTAAATTAGGAAGCTAGTTGACTATAGCCTATATATATATACACGGTTCAGATCGAATTTGGACCAGAACCATGAACGTAAATTCACAAATCAAACCATTGAATACGGATTTTAATTTTTTTAAACCAGAACCAAACCACGTTACTAAAAAACCGAACCAAACCAATCGATTTGGATCAATTTGGACTGAATTCACGGTTTGACGAATTTTCTGCTCACCCCTAATAGAAAGTGTAATGGAGTAACAAAATTAACGGAAATCAGTTAACAAAAAAACAAAAAAAATTAACAGAAAAGCCCCGACGACTCGCCCTTTTTTTTCTTCAAGCTAAAAAAAAAAAATACACACAAATTCTCTCTCTCTCTCTCTTCCACAGTCAACCCCCACCGTGATTACTCCTCTATCTCCTCCTCCTCTCTCTCTCTCTCTCTACATCGATATATGTATAGTACAGATGCGATCATGTATATCAGTATATGTATTCCTCAAAAGTGTATCGCGTTTCTTTCTGCATAATCCATCTGCATCCATTTCCCTTCATGTGCTCATGTATAGAGCCTTAAGTAATCCAATCTCCTTTTCCCCTTCTTCTCCACTGAATTGAGCAGCTGAGTATATTCATTGACATTTTAGGGTTTTTTTTTTTTAATCTCAAAAACTCTGTTTATAATCTGGGTATGTATGACGGAAGAAATCCATCTAGCTTTGCTGTTAATCTAATCATTCTTACCTTTAAAGAGCACTCTTTAACTGTACAATCAATCGTCGCGATTTATGAGTGATAGCTTTAAATAAAGGGGGTGGTTGTGTTATTATACTTAGAATAGGCTTTTTTATACACATTAGTTGAATGTGAGATCCAAGCTGTTCTTGTTTAGTCCATTTATTTTTGTTCTAGTGGAATTAACTGAGAGGGGGAAGGCAGGGTGCTTCGTGTTTTCTGAATTTGATAAGTTATGATTCATATGAAGGGTTTCAGTTTTTTCAATTTGGTACTTCCTCTACTTGTTACTGGATTTCTGTTATTTGGTTGTGTGTTTGGTAAGGAGTGTACTAATAGCCCTACTGAATTATCTTCGCATACCGTTCGATTCGAGCTATTATCTTCAAATAATGAGACATGGAAAGAAGAGATGTTTTCACACTACCATTTGACTCCCACCGATGAATCCACGTGGTTGAATTTGCTCCCTAGAAAGATCTTGAGGGAGGAAGATGAGTTCAGTTGGATTATGATGTACAGGAAAATGAAGAATCCAAGTAGGTTCGGTAGTGTTCAAGGGATGAGTTTCCTCAAGGAGGTCTCCCTTCATGATGTGCGATTGGACCCTGAGTCAACACATGGGCAGGCTCAGGAAACCAATTTGGAGTACCTTTTGATATTGGATGTGGATAGCTTGGTTTGGAGCTTTAGGAAGACTGCTGGTTTGCCGACGCCAGGCAAGGCTTATGGAGGTTGGGAGGAACCGGATGGTGAACTTCGGGGTCATTTTGTAGGTTGGTTTAGTTCCTCAATACATCTCTTTATTGATTTGTTCTTGTTTGGTTTGGTTGTGTTAATACCCTGGTCCTTGTGAGCTATACAATTAAAAAACATGTCTTTAAATTTACTTTAGACAGAATTTTGATGTTGGATTTGTATAGGGATTACTGAAGGGAAAAGAATACTTAGGCATTCTTGTGCTTTATCTACTTTTCGCATGTGGCTTAGTAGTATCCCTTACCCTTACCTTTTCTTTCCCCTCCACGAATACTAAACCCAACCAAGCCTTGTGTCCTGAATCTGATAATTAAGATCTTCTCTAAGCATTTTGATTGAATTTTATTTTTGTGTCATGTATGAAATTGGCATTCAATTTCTGCTGCATTAATTTTCAAATCAGTAGCTCCCATGAATGTAAATCTTTTGAATTAACTTCATATTTTTGCTCTGCTCAAGGAAGTTGGTATGCTGTTTTTATCTTAGTTTGTGGGGTGCTAAACCTTGGTTGTGGGTCCATGAACTGATCTTCTAGAAACTTTTAAGAGCATTGCAGAGCAATCTTTGTGTCTTTGTTTTGGATTACTTTTTTCCTCAAATTATGCTTGTACTGAACCTCAAATAATCAAATGTAATGGTTTCTGATTGATTATGATAAAGTCTCCTTTTGCTCCCAGTTCATACTTTAGTAGCACATGCATGATTTAATATTTGATCTCTACTCTCTTTCTTCTTCTTCTTTTTTTTTAATACTTGATCTCAACTTCAATCTGCATAATGTTGCATATGTGATTTTTCATAGTTGATTTTCAAGAGAATTTACTTTTGATTTGTTGAAGGGCATTATCTGAGTGCCTCAGCACAGATGTGGGCTAGCACTCATAATGATACTCTCAAGGAGAAAATGTCTGCAGTTGTTTCTGCTTTGTCCGCCTGTCAGGATGAGATAGGTACAGGATATCTTTCTGCTTTCCCATCTGAGCTATTTGACCGTTTTGAAGCTGTAAAACCTGTTTGGGCGCCATATTACACCATTCATAAGGTAAAATTGCTTCAGCATTCTTGGTGTTAAGCTCAGCTTTTATTGTATATAACTGACCTCATGTTTTGCTTAGCAGATAATGGCAGGCCTTTTAGATCATCATATATTGGCTGGTAATGCTCAAGCTTTAAAGATGGTAACATGGATGGCTGACTACTTTTACAGCCGTGTGCAAAACGTGATAGCAAAACACAGTATTGAAAGGCACTGGCGATCATTAAATGAAGAAACTGGCGGCATGAATGAGCTTCTTTACAGGTTGTACACAGTAACGGTACGTAAAACTCATTAAGGAAGCTCCTTACTTCTTTCCTTGTTCTTTACATTGTTAAGTATGATGTGATTATCTGTTAAATAAGCCCTAAATAAGGGGGCTCACATGGCTTTTGGACGTTCCATTGTATACAAAATGATCATATTGCTGCCATTCTAGCATTGGGGAATCTGTGGAAGGAGTTTGTTCAAATCTGCAATGAATTTGACAACTACATTTGCTTTGAATATGTTTGGTCGATAATGCCCTTAATTGCAATATTCCTTGCATTGAACAAACTATTATCAATTTTCAAGGTTAAGAAATGCAACACTATGGAGTATATTGCATTCACAATTTGTTGGTGTTGGGGTTTGGTAGATCTTTTTCGTGGGTGCTTTTTTTTGGTAGTGGTGTTGGTATTCTGTTTTGGCTTATCATTGTAGATGTTTTTGTATTTGCAAATTTGGTGATACTTCTAAACTTTGACAGAGTGGTTTATTATAACTGTGCACAGGGAGATTCGAAGCATTTATTTTTAGGTCACCTTTTTGATAAACCCTGCTTTCTAGGACTGCTTGCAGTAAAGGTAATTGTCTTTATTGTTGTTTTATTTCCTGGTCTGTTTTCAATTTTACTGCTTTCCTCTCTCAATGCTGTAGCAAATAATGTATCTTTCCTTTTCAAGAGATGTGACCTTAGGCTATATTAGGAAATAACCTCCAGTATATAGAAGGTATATCAATAACTTTCATTATTGACTGCACCCATATATATTCATATGGCCATGCCCGTTCTTCTGTTCTTGGTGGATTGGGAATGAAGCAGCTGTCCAGGGAACCTGTTTGCTAAACTAGAAGTGTTTCTTAAACGGCCAAATGTGCCTGTAGGTGGGGATGAGATGTAAATTGGTGTGGGTCCAAAGGATCCAATGATGTTACTAAGATACTTGAACTAGTTTGGCATATCATAAGTAGATTGCTTAAGAAATATATGTCGAGTTGGATTAAGTAGATTGCTTAAGAAATATATGTTGAGTTGGATTCGTAAATGTCACGAGTGATGTAAATTCACGTCTGTGGGGGAAAAACAGCTGTTAAATGTGTGGTAAATTGAGAGTTCACAATGAGTTTTTAAGTAAACACTACCTTGTTCAGAAGCAGATAAATATACTGTGGATACCCGCCCGTTGTGGCGTGGATTCGCACACAGGATGACCAATGGCGTTTATGTATAGCGTCGAGGTGCTCATTGCAGCATACCTTACGTATTGAGAGTCTCCAGTTGGTTTTAGGAAACCAAGAACCGGTATGAGATTCCAACCTTTGGGAGCCAAGGGTATGAAAAGGGGAAGGTGTTTAATCATTTGACTAAGATAATTTTAATTATTCTTTTGATTTCAAGAAACAGCTCTGTAGACACCCCAATTTGGCTTTGCAAGCCCCCGCCTTGGTGAAGTCCCGATGATGAAGGGATTTTCTTGTTTGCTTGTTCTGAGCATAGAGCCTTCTGTTTTGGACTCCGTGACATGTGGACTAGATGAATACCAACCCTTTCAAATCATACCTACTCCTCCATTCAAGCCTTACCCTTACCCAAAGCCTCAGAGGTGTGTGAAATGTACATAAGGAAACAAGCCCTAGTTAGGAGTATCGGCCACCACTCGTCTACTATCAGCCGCTACTTGTCTTTGTCGGCCGCTACACGCACTATTGGTCCACT
The DNA here is from genome assembly GCA_036023075.1 of Gaultheria prostrata. NCBI lineage: Eukaryota > Viridiplantae > Streptophyta > Magnoliopsida > Ericales > Ericaceae > Gaultheria > Gaultheria prostrata. Next base: position 24,898 of record JAXBDA010003603.1, read on the forward strand.
ACTCACACTGCAGTCCGCCACTCAATGTCTGGGTCCGTACCACTGGCCCGATAGTAGCACTGTCGGCCCACTCCTACTAGCAGCTGCTGTTAATCTTTCAGCAAACATTTCAAAAATGTAGACCTGCGAAGAACTTTCCATAACGATCAATGTGGCCTTTTTAGTCATTTTCAACAATTAGGGTTCACACTGATTATAATGTGGCACAACTTTGAAGATTTTGTGTTGGTTGATTTCGTTTTCATCTTGCTTTCGATTCTTAGCCTATGTAAAGGCCCTTCCTCTGTCATTTTGAAGACACACCAGTTTCAAGAGCCCAACACCTCTCAATACTCTCGACAGTCTGAAATACCCTTCAATACCCCTTTCTTAAACCCTAGTTTCCAGCAGAAAACACCCTTTTCAAGCCCCAATCTCTGTAGCCAATACCCCGAGTATTCATCTAGTTCTCTGATTCAAAGTACAAAACAAAGGCTCCGTGCTTTTAATCCGCTAAAAGCAGCATGCAATCACAGCTGTTGCACATTGCAAAGAGGTATTGAGGGATCCAAGGTTGGGTTGCATCAATAACCCGGTTAGACCTTTTATCTCTTTGTTGTTAATTTTTAGTTTCTGTCTGTCGGTCTGTTGTTTCCAGTGTAACGAGTGGCGGCCGCTGATTGTTGTATATGCATAAGCGGTTGAATGGCCGTAAGCAGAGACCGCTGGTAGGTTGTGTCGGCCGACACTCTTGAGTGTCGGCCACCAGTGGGTTCAACAACAGAACCTGCTGGTTATTTTCTTACTTTCTTTTCAGTACGTGTCTTACCTGTTTATCGCTTTCATCGCCCATATCTGTGTAAATTACTAATAATCGGTACTTGTGAAAGCATATGGTTGAAGTGTTCTTGGTTAAAAAAAGTAAAGGCCAACCATAAGGTTGGGCGGAGAGGGGTGCCTAACACATTCCCCTTACCGTACCTTTGGTCCCCGGACGCTGAAATCTCAATTAAATGGTTTCTTGGTTGCTTAAAACCAAGTGACGACTCTCTCGAACTCATAAGGTGTGTTGCAACGGGCACCTCGACGCTATACACGTAACACTGTGTGCGAACTCGCGCCCCAATGGGTGGGTATCCACAAGCTAATTAATTTGCCTTCAACAAATAAGGTGAATGGAAGCATAACAGGGATAGGGAACCAGGATTATATGGTGAATAAAAGAAAAATAAACAAAAGAGAGGGTTCTGGTATAGAACGCACCGGCGGCCGACAGAACGATTGGTAGCTGACACTCACTAACTGGCGGCCGCTGCTTAAGACCATTCAGCTGCCACGTGCATATACAACATACCACTGGCCGATGTTCCTCGTTACAACAGCAGAAAAGGTTTAGTACGAAAAAGACAGGAAAAACGTAAACGAAATAAAAGGACTAGCCTGTAGGGGCTATATGAACATCCCTCCTTGATCCCTCAGTTGCAAAAGTAGACAACTTTGCTTGGTTTCCGAGCCTTTATCGATAAAAGGTGGAAACTCGATCAACAGCGTAGAACTCGTTGGGTTTCAATGGTTCCGGATACTCTCTTTGTGTTTCGATTGCTCACAGACTTCTCTCTTGTGCATGTAACTCGGAGTTGTTCGGACCAGTTGCGCTACTTCTAGACAGCGCAGGAAGCCAAAATTCGCAGGCTTGTTCCGGACGCTACCAAACTCCAATTTGTGCGGGGTTTGAACCTTTGGAAAGGTTGTTAAGTCTACTTTCTAACCCAAGTTGTTTAGATCAAAAATAACTTATACATGAAAATAACTGACCATTTTACCCTCAGATGGTCGGAAAATACGTGATTTTGGGAAATGCTCGTATCCCCCTCATTTTAAATCAGATTGAGACATATTATATATCAATAAAGAGGGTTTTGAATGTACTAAAAGGTAGTGGAATCCAATCATAACAATAGGAAAGTTTGGTTTTTGAAAAGTGGGTTGAAAGCAGACTGAATCAAAGATCGTTGGTGCCAGTGTGCCACTATGGCCAAAACACGTGTCCACTCACTCTAAGTGTCATTTGGTACTCCCATCCCTATGTCTAAGGTGTTCCTTCATTCCTTAAGAGTTGCACAGAGTTCATATGGCCTTCCACACTTTATCAAAGCATACCAAATACCGTTTCATCATTGGGATTCCCCAAGGTGGGGGCTTAAATATTTGCAAAGCCAAATTAGGGTGTCTACACATACGATGTTTAGATAGTCCTCCCCAATGTTCTAGTGCGACTCAAGTAAATGTGAGTTTTTTCTTCCTGGGTTCTAGAAAAATCCATTTTAGTTTCTATTCCAAACACAACCTTGCATAACTAAAGTTATTACATTGCAGGCTGATGATATTTCTGGATTTCATTCCAATACTCATATACCAATTGTCATTGGATCTCAAATGCGTTATGAAGTTACTGGTGATCCACTTTATAAGGTAAACCAGCTATAAAATGTTTGTTCTGCTTCTGCAATTGTATGACGACCAAAGGTTGTTTTCTGAGATGAGTTTTCTTACAGTTGGCTCTGGATAAATTTTCTTCCTGCTATTTGGGAGAACTTGGAATCCATGTTGTATGAGCATTAAGGGAAGAAAAAAAAATATCCAAAGTTTAGTTGCAGGGAGCTCCTAAAGTGGTGCCACTTCCACCTTAGGAGTGTGATTCTGCGCTCCCAACTTAGGAGCTTGACGGGAGCCCGCTTCCATTGAAATGGGAGCTCACTCCTTATGAAGATGGGAGATTTTGTATGATATTGGTATAGGAAAACAGTAATTCATTACTTTGCTTTATAAATTGGTCTTTGATTTAGCTCATATATATAGCCCAAGTAGAAAACCATACGTTATCCCATTTCTTATACTTAAGGTCGACTTGGCCCATACTTTTTTACTTCCTAAAATTATTAAAGTGTTTTTCCTATGCTATATTATTTTGGTAATATATGTGCACGTTCCTTTCGCGCTCCCAACCTTGGGACCCGTTCCCACGTTTCCGTCCCCGCTTCGTGCAGCTAAGATCCAAAGTCCCTTCTTCAAATTAGTGTAAGAGCAAAGACCATCAACCTCAAATATGTTCACACATCCTACCACATGATTATTCATTATTGTGACGATTGCCAAAGTACTGATGTGATCCTTCGGTGATCTCATCCGCAAAGGCTTTAAAATATCTGCATTGATGGTAATTCATGGTGGCTTGAGTGGAAAAAAAGGTGGTGGACTTCATTTCCATTCTCATACAGATTTTCGTTTTAAAATTTTCACAATAGTGAAATGAAGATGATATTTCAAGTATTTTAGGACATTTAAGACATTTTTCTACGATTTACGTCTTATAATCAGCAAAAATACTTTCCTGAAATGGCCTATTTCTGTAACTTCAGTAAAAAAATATTTTCCCAAGCATTTGTGCACCCATTTTCAGGGTATTTTCCCAAATATGGCAATGCTGGAAATAAAATTTGATCAAACTCCTTTGGAGCGCATGTCCAATGTTTTCTCACTGAAGCTTTTATCCTAGTTGAACAATATCACCAGTGGAAAATTATAATACTGTTTTTTCCAGGAAATAGGGACCTTCTTCATGGATATTGTGAATTCTTCCCACAGCTATGCAACAGGAGGCACATCTGTCGGCGAGTTCTGGTACGCTGCTTGAACTCATAATTTACATACATCTTGCATATGACTAGGCTCTTCATGACATTAAACTGCCATTGTCGGAGACAACATACATATAACCAGTAAAATGCAGTTCACGCCACCTGATTGTTTGTTCCCTTAATGGTCAGTTGATCCTGGATTGTAGTATTTTGACTATTTTCCTCTTCAACCTATGTGCAGGTCAGACCCAAAGCGACTAGCAAGCACTCTACAAACTGAGAATGAAGAGTCCTGTACAACTTATAACATGCTAAAGGTATGTTGATTACTATTTAGAAGTTGGGGAGGGTTGGGGCCTTTGGGCCGGAGATGGAAATAGATGTCAGTTTGTATGACTCGCCACTTTATTTTACATTAATTTGCCAAATGCGGAGAACATTTACTTCCTTATGTAGATATCATAATGATTTGGTTTGGTTGGGGGAGGAGGGAGCTGGTGGTGAGTAGGGTCAAGGACTTTATTGAGTTGGAAAGCCCCTAAACATTTTTGTTATCTTACATATACGACCTCACATATATAAGAAAATTGTCCCAAGTACCCCAAATAGAATTAGGAACATTGCCCTGTACCATGAACAAGTCCGCCATAATCCTTTGTAAAGTGCTAGGTTTTAATGTAAACAAATCTTAATTCCTCTCTCTTGGTATTTGACCCAGTTCCGCCAAATCATACCTCGGCCCCTGAGTTTTGGTTGTTAGGAGTTGAGAGATCTTGACAAAGAGAATTGGTGTCAATCTCTGTCCAGTTTTGGTGAAGCATGCACTTCTCTGTCTGTAGGCACTGCCATCAGCAATAAACTATCATTTTCCATATCATGATAAGAATTGTTGTATTTGAGCATTGCACTGAGAGTCTGTATGGTAGGTCTCCCGCCACTTGTTTAGATGGACCAAAGAAATGGCATATGCGGAGTACTACGAGAGGGCCCTGACAAATGGTATACTTGGTATCCAAAGGGGAAGAGAGCCCGGAGTGATGATCTACATGCTCCCACTAGGCCGTGGCGTTTCCAAGGCCGTAAGTTACCATGGATGGGGAACAAAGTTCGATTCCTTTTGGTGCTGCTATGGAACAGGTTTGGGCTTGGAACCTCAATATTTCTTTTGAACATGCTCTCTTTCTTTTTCATTTCCCCAACCAAAATAAAAACCCCTTTAGTGGTTTCATAAGAAATCCGTAATTTGCAGAAATCTTTTAAATGTATCATGAAACCTTAGACAGACTTATTAATGAAGTATCCTTGGTTATTTCATGAGTGATGTCAATTTCTTTTGTGAAAAAATATCCACCCTCTCACCCACCCCCGTGGTTTCGATTGAGAGAATCACAGAAAGTCACTATTCGGCATGTAACTTCAAGTAACTGATGATTTGATTTCTCACCGATGCGAGCATTTTATTAGCCTTCTATTCACCGATCACACGTGATATGTTTTGGCTTCTTATTCAGTTGTGGTTTTGATTCTTTTAATTAACCTGCTGTTGGATCTTCACATCTTTTGCTACTGGCTAGCATATTCGTGTTTTTTCTTTGGTGGTCTGAGATGTGATGGATCCATTTATTCCTGGCTTGTCTAGGAATTGAGTCATTCTCAAAGTTGGGAGATTCAATATACTTTGAAGAAGAGGGCAAAGTTCCAGGGATTTACATCATCCAGTTCATATCAAGCATACTTAATTGGAAATCTGGACAAATTTTTCTAAATCAGAAAGTAGAGCCTCCTGTTGCATGGAATCCTCTACTTCAAGTGAGCATGACAATATCGTCAGAGGAGGTAAATTCTATATATTGTAAATGTTTTGGTTGGTAAGCTAAACCTTAATCACTAGTGTGTGAAAGCAAGAGGAGGAGCAATTTTTATTAAACATGATTTGAATTTCGAAGTGGATCAATGGAAATACAAATGTAACAGAAGATATGTCAAATCAAATGCACAGCTTTGGTCAATGAGACAGTAAGTTGATAAGGTGATAACTCTCAACAGAACTAGCTGGAATAAAAACGACCAATTCATTTACAATGTTCTTGATGATTTTTGTTCCAACAAGAAAGAGGAGACAAAAAGTGGATCGTTGTAGGATTAATTAAAATCCTAACCTTTTGTTGCTGCAAACCATATGGAGCGTTGCAAGATCCCATTTGGAGTTATATAGTAATTTTATTAGTTCAAGCACTTGGGCAATGAAGTTGCTTACCTGGTTTATGCAGGAAGGGTCCGGTCTACAGTCCACCATGCATTTTCGTATACCGCTGTGGTCATTATCGAATGGCGCAAAGGCGGTATTAAATGGTCAGGATTTGTCACTGCCAAATCCAGGTCTCTTCCACCTCCTTACTGGATTATATCCTTCTATTTGAACATGTTTCTGTGTCATGTATCTTCTATTCTTCTCTTTCCTCACAAGTCATAACAGTTATTTTACAGAGATGAAATCATGAAATAAATTGTTAGGTGTTTTTTACTTTGCACCGTTCAACTACTTGGGGACTCTCACATAGGTAGCCTCGGCTCAGGGTCTGGCCCAAAGTTTTGCAGAAAGATATTCTACTCCTCCTTCCCCTTTTGTTTGGGGCTTTTCACTATTCTAGAGTCTAGACATTTCAAAAGACTGTCCATGCGAGTATTTAATTTATCTTTTTAAGATAATTTTGGAAAACTCTCTTTACTAGAAAGAAATGAGATCTTCTCGAAAAAATCTTGAAATTTTTTTCTCGAAAATAGATTATGCTAAAATAAAAGACAAACTAATGATGTTGCATGGAGTAATTTCAAAATTGGTCATCTCAATCTGCGAGTACAACAGACTAGAGGCTGCATTGGAAGTTACAGTATTAAGACTGGTAATTCTTAATGTCTAAGGAGGACTTGTTCTCCTCCCTAGTAGATTATGCATACAGTCAGCCCATGTACATATTTCATTCTATGTTTTTTGTTTCTTTTCCTCAGCAAACAGAAAGAGTTTACTTATTTTCTCCTCCTGTTGCAGGTAACTTCTTATCAGTCACTAGAGAATGGAGAGCTGGTGACAAAATAACTCTTGAACTGCCTATGAGTCTAAGAACGGAAGCCATCAAAGGTATTACAGTGCTCTCAGAACGTATGTGTTATTCGTACACATACGAAGCATATATTTAGCATTTCCTGGCATCTTCTCTGCTATGAAATGACTGATGACTTATTCTGATAAAACTTCAGATGACCGGCCAGAGTATGCTTCAATTCAGGCAATTCTTTACGGTCCTTACCTTCTTGCTGGTCTCACCAATGGAGACTGGGACATCAAAACAGATTCATTTGCTTCCATTTCAGACTGGATAACTCCAATTCCTGCTGCTTACAATTCCCATCTGATTTCGCTTTCCCAAGAATCAGGAAATTCAGCATTCGTCCTCTCCAACTTCAACTACTCACTTAAAATGCAGAAGTTCCCTGAATCGGGCACTGATTCGTCTCTTCGTGCCACTTTTAGACTTCTTTTAAAAGACTCAAATCCCCCCACAGAATTTTCAGAACCAAAAGACTTTATTGGGAAATCAATCATGCTCGAACCCTTTGATTTTCCCGGTATGGTTGTGACCCAGAATGGGAAAGATGGAAGTCTTTCTGTTGCAGATTCTACTGATGGAAGCGCTTCTGTTTTCCGTTTGGTTGCTGGATTGGACGGGAAACCTGGGACAGTTTCCTTGGAATTGGAAAGCGAGGAGGGTTGCTTTGTGTATAGTGGTGTGAATTATGAAGCAGGTTTAAGCATCAAGCTCAGCTGCGTGTCTAGATCATCTGATGCTAAATTTGAACAGGCAGTGAGTTTTTTACTGAATAAGGGGATTAGCGAATACCATCCCATCAGTTTTGTGGCGAAAGGGGCGAAAAGGAATTTTGTTCTCACTCCTTTGTTTAGCTTGAAGGATGAATCTTATACCGTGTATTTTAACATTCAATCTTGAGAACTTTTCAAGGTGGAAATTGGGGAAGAGTGGAGTACAATTGTGGAACAGTTTTTTCTTCTTTGATTTACTGCCACATGGATATATTGTAGTACTGTAAAGAAAGTAATGTGAAAATGAAGATTTGTTGAAGCTGCTACTACTTTTGCTTAGGATCCAAGACTTGGATTTGGGATTCAAAAGATCCTAAATACAAAGTACATAGGAGTATTTTTTGGGTAAATTTCACTTACCTCCCCTGAGATTTCTGAAAAATACAGACCTCCCCTACACTTTCTGAAATTCCAATGCTCTTGCTTGCTTTTCAAACTAATTCTCAAATTCCCCTCCCATCATTGTAATGCTAACGGTGTTAACTTTTTACGTGAAATGATTGTAGCATCCTTAGTATATATACTCCACCATAAAAACCGTTTATTTAAAAATAGAGTAAAACAAAATTCAAAAAAATTAAACCATTTTTTATTTTTAAAAAATAGTTTTAAACAAAAAGTATTGAAGGGAATTTTTTTTCAAAAACTTTTTATCATTAGACAAATTTCACAAACTTTTTTTCTAATGACTTTATTCTGGTATTTTAAAAAAATTATAATTTTCGTCATTTTTTTGGAGATTAATCATTTTTTCAATATTTTAAGCATTTTCTGTCATTAATTTGACAAAAGGGCAAAATTGAAATTCGATTGAAACTATAAGGACGAAATTGACACAAAATATTTTGTAAGGATGAAATTGAAACTTGGTGTATTTTGTAGGGATTAAAATACTTCCCCCATCCCAATTTTATAGTCCCAGTTGACACTTTTTGTTGTCCCAAAAATATTGTCTCACTTTAAAACTAAAAGGGTAATTGTTAAGAAAATTCCTCTTTTACCCTTATATTTTGAAATTAAAAATATTAAAAAGTAAGAAAGTGTAATGATTGAAGAGTAAAATAAGAAAAATATGTTTTCAAAAGTACAATGATTATGTCCCCTTATTAAGTTGGAATCCCCAAAAAGGACTGTCACGCCCTAGAAAATTACGTCAAGAATACTTCAAACATTCCACATGCCTCCAAAGAAGGATCAAAGTCCACTATCCGGGTCAACGGTTTAACAATAGTACCGGTCACATCCAATGGCAACAAGT